>BLSH010101080.1:379421-396805 GCA_018402905.1 Glandirana rugosa | reverse complement strand
TATTTGTAGGGCACTTGCCCTAGTTTGAAGATGATTTTAGAACAGTTATATGGCTTCTACCGTTAATTAATACTTTTCAGACACAGTTTGAAGATGATCCACATTCACCTCCATTTTTGCTTTTTTTATGTTTTTATTTTTTTAAAAATATTTACAGTTATTTCCCTGTCCCCATTTTTTTGTAGGGCACTTGCCCTACCCTTACCCCCATTTTACTTCCTTTTGCAGCCCTCTGGGGCTTTCCAGGACTTTCCTACAGCCATTTTTGTGCCTAAAAGTTCGGGTCCCCATTGATTTCAATGGGGTTCGTTGTCCGTGCGATCGTTCGGGTTCCGTCCGGACCCGGACCCGGACTTTGTCCCGAAGTTCGGACGGACCAGCAGAACCCGAACTTCCAGGTGTTCGCTCAACTCTAGTCTTAATAATTAAATCTCAACTTCAGCCTTTTTTTTTTTTGGAGTTAGGAAGAGTTAAAACATCTGCAGGATAATGTACTGGTGCCCCCAACAAGGACATTTACCTATACTTCTTGTCCTGGTATGGTTGTTGGAACAAAACTTTAGAGCACCACACTAAAATGTTAAAATTTCAATGGAAGGCTTTATTTCAAGATATATAGTCAACTCAACAGCCAACGCATTTCATGGGCTTTATCAGGGCTACAATGTGGTATGAAAAAATATATGAAAACCGTAAAACAGCAGTGACCATACTAATAAAAAAGCAATCACAATAAATGAAAAAGAATAATAAAAAAAAAAAAACTAAATCTACAGTGGTATATATTATGTTATATTATGTCATATGGATACGGTATCGATAAAAACTACAGTGCCTTGAAAAAGTATTCATGCCTCTTGAAGTTTTTCGCATTTTGTCATGTTACAACCATAAACGTAAATGTATTTTATTGGGATTTTATGTGATAGACCAACACAAAGTGGCTCATAATTGTGAAGTGTAAGGAAAATGATAAATGGTTTTCAAACTATATTACAAATAAATATGTGAAAAGTGTGGGGTGCATTTGTATTCAGCCCCCCAAAGTCATTACTTTGTGGAACCTTCACTGCAATTAGAGCTGCAAGTCTTTTTGGGGATGTCTCTTCCAGCTTTGCACATCTAGAAAGTGACATTTTTGCCAATTATTCTTTGCACAATAGCTGAAGCTCTGTCAGATTGGATGGAGAGCGTCTGTGAACAGCAATTTTCAAGTCTTGACACAGATTCTCAATTGGATTTAGGTCTCGACTTTGACTGGGCCATTCTAGCACATGAATATGCTTTGATCTAAACCATTCCATTGCAGCTCTGGCTGTATGTTTAGGATTGTTCTGCTGGAAGGTGAACCTCCGATCCTGTCTCAAGTTTTTTGCAGTCTCTTAACAGGTTTTCTTCTAAGATTGCCCTGTATTTGGCTCCATCCATCTTCCTATTAACTCCTTCCAGCTTCCCTGTCCCTGCAGAAGAAAAGCATCCCCACAACATGATGCTGCCACCGCCATGTTTCATGGTGGGAATATTGTGTTCAGGGTGATGTGCAGTGTTAGTTTTCTACCACACGTAGCGTTTTCCTTTTAGGCCAAAAAGTTAAATTTTAGTCTCACATAACCAGAGCATCTTCCACGTGTTTGCTGTGTTCCCCGCATTGCTTCTCGCAAACTGCAAACAGGACTTCTTATGGCTTTCTTTCAACAATGGCTTTCTTCTTGCCACTCTGCCATAAAGGCCATATTTGTGGAGTGCACAACTAATAGTTGCCCTTTGGGCACATTCTGCCACCTGAGCTGTGGATCTCTGCAGCTCCTCCGGAGTTATAACATGGGCTTCTTGGCTGCTTCTCTGATTAATGCTCTCCTTGCCCGGCCTGTCAGTTTAGGTGGACGGCCATGTCTTGGTAGGTCTGCAGTTGTGCCATACTCTTTCCATTTTCAGATAATGGATTGAACAGTGCTCCGTGAGATGTTCAAAGCTTGGGAGATGTTTTTATAACCGAACCCTGTTTTAAACTTCTCCACAACTTTATCCCTAACCTGTCTGGCGTGTTCCTTGGCCTTAATGATGCTGTTTGTTCACTAAGGTTTTCTAACAAACCTCTGAGGGATTCACAGAACAGCTGTATTTATACTGAGATTAAATTACACACAGGTGGACTCTATTTACTGAATAGGTGACTTCTGAAGGCAATTGGTTCCACTAGATTTTAATTAGGGTGTCAGAGTAAATGGGGCTGAATACAAATGCACGCCACACTTTTCACATATTTATTTGTGAAAGCGCTGCGCAAACTGTCGGCGCTATATAAATCCTGTATAATAATAATTTGTAAAAAATGTGAAAACCATTTATCATTTTCCTTCCACTTCACAATTATGTGCCACTTTGTGTTGGCCTATCACATAAAATCCCCAAAAAATACACTTACGTTTTTGGTTGTAACATGACAAAATGTGCAAAATTTCAAATGGTATGAATATTTTTTCAAGGCACTGTATGTAGTAGAGTGGGGGAAGTTTGAAAACATTGAGCATCAGTCAAGTCTGTCCCTGTTCTGGTGACACCAGTTTCCCTGATTTCTTGTGCTGGTCTCAACAAAGCAAGAAGCGAGATCGCATCTTTCCAGTAGGGTTACCGGTAACAATAACAACTCAGCACAAGTTGATGACTCTTTTCTTCTTGATTAAAAGCTTAAAAAATAAAGTTTTGATTTAAATTGGGGTTTTGAAATTTTATTCTACAAACTGCACAGACCATACTTTAAAGGTATACACCTTTTGCACCATGTTACTTGCTGTCACTCTTAAAGTTGGCAGAGCTGTGTGGGGAATGAATAAACTATGTGTACCATTTCCCACCACAGCAGATGGACTTGTAGTTCTCAATGGAATACCAGTATGGTAAACCACACACTCGTAGTCCATTGACACTTCCTCCAGCTCTCCAGCTGAAAGTTCATAGCTTTGTACAGGCAGGAACCTGGAGGAAAAGTCTGTAGAAGCCTGGCACTGCACCTGTGATCCACTGAATTCTTTCTAGCCCCTGTGATGTCATCACAGTAGCAAAGTCACTTTCTGGTTGCCTGGGCCATAAGGAAGAATGGAAGAGAGGCACCCTTCATTGCTTCTTCTGGTCTGCTTCCAAGGGGGTGTGGGCAGCTCTATGCCACCAATCAAAACACCTAGGGAGAAAATAGGCATGGCTTCACTGACTGACATTGATGGGGAAGGTTTTCAATGGTGACCATCCTAAAAAAAAACTTTTCTTCTAGTATTGTATTTTTCTTGGGTGGGTGACCCCCTGGTATAAGACTTGCTTCTTTTGACTCATATTGTTCCTGCTGGTAGCCCCACCATATATAGATAGATCATGCTAAGGGCCCTTCTCCTCTGCCCTTAAGACAGCACAGCAATCAACAGAGCATTGTGCCTTCAGTATATCATTGCTGTCACCCTTCTGAACGAATACCAGGCAACATGGCTACAGTATGCTGTTTTGGCATGGCTACCTGGGTCAGAAGACTTTGGTGAATAGAATTACAAATCATTTTGCAAGTAAAGCAGTTCACATATAAACATTTCTATTGTGCCTGGTTTTCAGTTTTTTATTTTATTTTGTAACCTGATAAATGTATGTAGCAGGCTATGTACTGCATTCTAGCTTTGCAGTGCTCATGTCCTAAAGTCTTGTATGAGTTCCCAAGTGGAAAAAATATATCAAACGATATTTTACAAAATCACACAACCAAATGCATTAAATAATAATATTTGTGTATATTCAAGGACCAGAAACCCTTTCCAAAAGCTATATACACATTTATTATTTTTTTTGTCGTGTGCACATTTTACCGATAATCACACATCAGAACACATAATATCAGCACTAAAACTGTCAACGCTGTACAGAGGAATTATTTCAACATCATATAAATGTGACTGAAATATATATAGACTCAATTTATTTCTGTTATTTTTCATACATCTCCTTCACTGGTGTGTTAGGCAAGCTGGAGAATTTGTTCTGTCCGGTGCGCATCGGCATAAATTCCCCAAGGTATATCTCCATTAGTACAAGCCTGGGTAGCAGACAGAGTGTAAATTGTGTGCGCTAACCCTGTGCAAAAATGCCCCAAAAATAAAACCTCTTCCAGGAGCAGGAAGTTTGTTTTTGAGAGAAAACATCTTTTTTTATTTCATCACTACATAAACATAAAACGTTTTGCAAGTAGTTTGTACAAAGTATACTTAAAGCTGACGTCTAGTCCTATAGCTTGCCTGTTTCTTCCCTTCCCCATCATCCAAATGTCAATGACTTTTAAGTAAAGCTAGTTTGTATTCATTACATACTGTATTTTAAACCTTGTGATCTAATCACTAGGTCTCTGTGCTTCACTATGCACTGCTTGCAATGCAGGCAGATTATAGGTGGTGGGAAGGGTTGCCAAGGCACTGTACATAGCTTCCTGAAAACATTACTGCATGCTGCCTTTGCTGAGCCTCCATGAGTGAAAGAACTGAAATCCAATGAATAAAAACGGTGGACCAGAAACAGACAATCAAAATAAACAATTTCAGCACATGGGAGAAGCCTGTACCACTGTGTTATATGGAAGGTAAGGCTGGAGTTCAGCTTTACAGTGCTTTATGGCATATGATGATGTTTATCTAACTTATTGTTAGGTAAGGATTGTATGTATGTTTTACCCAACCCCTCCAACCTCTGCTTCAGTCTTTTCTAAAGTAACATTAGATTTTCCTGGCCAAGCACTGTTTTCCCAAGAAAAAAGTCAGCATTCAATTGGGGGAGCATTGGTAGCTGAGTGTTTCTGCTTTCTCCTCAATAGTATCAAATGTATTTTGCAGAATGAGGATTTATTTGTTGGATCTTGCCTATGCATCTATCCAGTATTTGTTATCTGTAGGTAGTTTAGGGAACGACACTGTGGATGTTAGGTGTAGCAATGTGTTCAAATGCCCTTCCTTGCACACAACCTACTGCCCCTTTTTTGCCATGAATGACCTGTACTCATGGTGGCTTCCAGTTGTCCTAGCAGAATACAGTTAATCATTGCAATGAATGGGGCCTCTGCACGTATGCACGATAGGAAGAATAGCCAGCCAACAAGCTTTCTTGCATAGGCTGAGGGGTGCTGATCAGGGCAGCCCAGTGAAGATCACGGTCATGGAAAAGAAGGAAAGCATTTTCCCAAGCTGGCCCACCTTTTAGGGGTGGGCTTACTTAAAAACAACTTCATTAAAAATTAAGCTGTACTTCAAGACTAAACTCTGGGCAGATATAAAAAAAAAAAAGATGTAATTTTTAAATAGTTTATTTGAGACTACATGTTCTGCTGCTCTTTCATTGTCAGGCTAAAGCAAGTCATGAACCAGGCTGTATTTGTTAACTGCAGTGTAGTCTGTAAACAGGGTCAGGACCTAGTTGTGCTTCGTTTGTATCTAACACCTCATACAGATTTGCAGCGATCAACATTTTTGCAAAACAAGTGTCCAATTCTATGTTTAGCACTCTTTCAGGTTATTTAAAAACTACACTTATTGTTTGAGACATATAACGTTAAAGCTGAGCAGAAGAAACATTATGTTGCAGGGACATGAACATTTTGCATATGCGAGGGACCAAATTGTAAATGGGAAATTCAGGAAGGCCCAATGTATATGGAATCCCTGGGACTGTGGAATATCAGTGTCATACTGTCAGATACTTTTTTGTTATCCAGCTCCCAGACATTACAGGTTCTCTAAACCTGAGAGACACTACAGATCTTCCAACTCCCAGACACTACAGGTTCTCCAGCTCCCAAACACTACAGATCTTCTAACTCCCAGACACTACTATGGTTCTCCAGCCTCCAGACAATACAGGTCCTCCAGCCTCTAGACATTATGGATTTTCCAACTCCCAGACACTACAGGTTCTCCAACCTCCAGACAATGCAGGTCTTCCAGCCCCTAGACATTACGGGTTCTCCAACTCCCACACACTATAGGTTCTCAAACTCCTAGGCTCTATAGGTCCTCCAGCTCCCAGACTCTATAGTCTCTACAACTCCCAGACAGCACAGGTCCTCCACTACAGGCCCTCCAACTTCTTTCAAGACACTAAAAGCCTCAGCTTGCGACAACTTGCTTTTTTATCTTGTTTATGACCAGACTCTCTATAATTTTTGTTTTGTGCTTTCTTTTCATCTGTGTATAACCGAAGAACCAATGAACCATAAAAAAGCATTTGTGTGTTTATTTCAAAGTAATGCTAATAAGGTTCACAAATAAGTATGTACGGAGCTTGTACAGAAAATGAGATATTTGACATTTCTATAAATCCTTTATGTAGGCTGTGGTTCTGTGTTAGCTATCTACCACTTTGGGCTTTAAATTGGGAGTTGGCAATATTTCTGTAGGGTATTATTAGTCATTATGTCAGCTTTGTGTTGGTAAATATCACCCTCAACAAACCACCTTCATTTTAAATATCATAATTTCTGAAAAGCTTCTGAAACTTTAACATACATTTCTATGAATATTCTTAAAGGCTAGCTCTAACCAAAACCTATTATTATTGCTAGATATTTTTTTAAAAAACGTGTAAAGCTTGTATTGCTCTCAAAGACACCAATCACAGTAAATGTAAAATTCCTTGAAGTAGCCTGTGACTTTACCCCCTCCAGACAAAGCCTAAACAAAGGAAGCACTCTCAAACAGTTGGATTCCATCATGGAGAATCTGAGTAGGGAATGTAATGACAAACATTGGCTTTGACCATCTTATGGATACTAGAGGCCTCAATGCATACAGACATTCATAGGAATGAATGGATCTAGTGCAAAGCCCATGTGGCATAAGGTGGAGTCATGCAGTGATGACCTCAGGAGTGAAAATAAGGGGATTTTATAATATGGGTGTTACTGAGGGGGTGGGAGATTTACAGTATTAAGAACAATGCTGTCCTTTTACTATTGCTTAGATATTAACCCAGAAAATATTATGTTAACGTGAATGAACTTATCAATGAGCATTAGTGCATTAAAACCATTCTATCTACAGTATGTCTAGTTTGCAATTACATATGCATGTAGGGAATCCGTGTGCTCACTATTTACAGTACGCAGACTTTGCTTCCTGGTTTTGCGCTGCTGATCCTGTTTTGCCACTGCAAATCTATCAGATTGAGTTCTTCAAGCAAACACAACAGTCTCTATACTGTAAGAATGAGTGGAGTGATTTAGGTGAAATATATTTTGCTGCAAAATAATGTTCCCAAACTACTACCTACCATTTCCATGCTCCAGTGCTCCCCACTGAGTCATTCTCCATGGTGCTGTGTCTTTTTTAGGGTTTGATCATACCCAACATCATTCACCCTCTTCCTGTGAGACCAGGCTGTCAATTTCATCACCCCATCATGTCCTCTTACAGTCTGGGTTCACAATGGAATGCTGCAGATGGGCCATGAAGCATATGGCAAATGACACCAAAGAGGGATCCTATCCTTATTACTTGACTGTACTGAAGACTTTTGGAAATGGAGTATGCACCCTAAAATGATTTAAAAATGAGTATGGAGATGGGGTGCTGAATGAAAAAAACTTGTTCTACAGCCAAAATATTTTTTACCTGAATGCCTTCCCTGCATTGAGTTGAAAAAGTATTTAGGTATCAATATCACCCCCCCCCCAATATACTTACCCAAGCCCTCACTCAATCCAGTGCTGGGCCCATCTGTAGCAGCTCTTCCCACTCTCACAGGCTTTGTTGAGCCAGTGGGAGCCATTGGCTCCTGCTGCTGTCAGTCAGATCCTGTGATGAGGGAGCAGGGGGCAGAGCCAGACCATACTATCTGTGTCTATGGATGCAGGCAGTGCGACTCAGTATGACGCCTGCAGGTGTGCCACAATAGGAAGCCAGGAGTGGCAGCTGAGGACCCCAGGAGAGGAGGATCAGGGGTGCTCTGTGCAAGCACAGCAGGGCAGGTAAGTATGTCATGTTTGTTATTATAAAAAATGACTTTACAGTCACTTTAAGAATAATCGCCACGCAATTACTCTCATTATAACCCAAAGGTTGTTTTCAGTTAAACTTTAATTTGAAGAATTTATATAGCCAAAACTTACTTTTTTTCATTTTAGAGTGATGGGGTTGTTGTTTTTTTGTTTTGTTTTTGTTTTTTGCTTTTTTTACTGTCTGTATACCACTGGAGAAATAACACTTATTTTCTTGTCCCTGGAACAAAACAGGAAATGTTAGATAATCTACTAAAATGAGGGACATTTCCCTTTTAGCCATTTGTCCCCAGAACTGATGTCCATATTGAAAGTTTCCCCTTATTTTGGGGACAACTCTAAAATTCCGAATTTCCTCTAACTGTCTGTTTTGATGATAATGGTCACCAATGCAAATAGAGAGACACATACAGCAAAAAAAAAAAAAAAAAAAAACATGCCGTAAGGTTTCTAAAAGAAAAAAAAATCACAGAAATATAATATAAAAGTTTACAAAACAATATCAATAAAATCACCAAACTCAGTTGTAGATTTAGGCCAAGTCAAAGTATTGCTGAGTTAAGCCTTAAATAGCTAATGTAATGTATGCTATGTTCTGTATAGAATATATAATTGAGTCAGTTTCTGGTAGGATTAACTGGTACTGTGGGTGTATTTTCTAGGATATAATCCCACTGTTCATCTGTTAAGCGACCAACATCATTTTCCTACTTTGTGCAGTTTTTAAAGGGTTTAGTGCAGATTCAACAAAGTACTACATTATTCAGAAATTAGCTCTTTTGTTGGAGTGCTATCCTCTGGAGTATCAGTGATAGTGATGTGATCTACTTCGACCGTAACTGAGGTAGTATCTTGCTAACAGAAAATATATGTTAGGTAGTCAAATTATATAACTTGAGTTTAATGATTGTTTAAATTATTTCAAATATATGTGAAACCTGGTAGGCAGTCATCCATGGACTTATTTTAGCTATAGTCCTGTAGAAATCAGCAGCAGTATCTCCTTACTATAGTTCCTGCTTCTGTTTGAGTTTGCGTAGACTTAGTTCTATGTGTTCCTGCCAACCTCTGGGTATTTCTACTCATCCTGCTACATCCTCTACACTGTCAAGAGACTCAAGCTCTTGAGTCTCCCCATTAAAGTCCCAGGAGACATAAAAGAAAACCCAAATCACTAAAGTGTTATATAAGCTTTAAAGCCTGAGTGCAGGCAAAAATAAAAAACACAAAAATCAGCACAGGGGACATAACTTACAGTCAGCAGGATGTGTATGTTGTGCTGATGCCTCCACTGAAATTTTCCTCCATCCATTCGCCCACCCATACCACTGTAGTTCTCTAGTGTGGCAGGGGTTAATAGAATAAAGGGACTGTCACAGGCTCTCATCAAGAGTTTGACCATGCCTGCCTTTTCTGCCCAGTTCTGCCATTCATAGAAGCCGTAACACTTTAAATGCTCTCCATTCACTTCTGTGAATGGAGAGCATTTAAAGAATGGCAGTTGGGCAGATGATTGAAAGGTCAGCCCCTCTATTCATAGATCTGGTTTCATTCAGAAGCTGTAGTATGACTGGAAACGCTGAAAGGGTGGGCATAGTTGACTCTCTTGATGAGATCCGGTGACAGCCCCTTAGATCTGTTAACCCCCACCGCACCAGAAGATTATGGTGGTGGGGGTGGGTGGAGACATGGACAGAGAAGACTTTCACAGAAGAGGCATCAGGACAAGGGACACATTCTGTGACTAATTTATGTCCCTTGTGCTAATTAGTGTTTTTTTTTATTTTTGGCTGCATTCAGCTTTCATTAAAATCATACCAGTGTTCCTACCATCAAGGTCTTTTTTCAGAAATTTCTTGTAAAAGGGTGACAACGCTTCTCCCAACTGCACCTGTGTTGTCACCCTGTCACACAGGCTGTGAATGAAGAATATCATTGGCTGTTTCAGCACTTATTACACTGGCAGCGTTCGCGGTTGTCACAGTCAAGATGCCAGTTTTGAAAAATGCTTGCAGCATTGCTGGATTGAATGTAGACAGTAAGTGGCTGTAGGAGATCAGTAGCACAGAGATGCAACAAATAAGGAAAAAATGATGATGTAAGGATCAAATACGGCACCACATCCCCAATATAATGAAAAAAGGAAAAGAAGCAAAAGATGGGACTTTTAAGGTGCCAGATAACAAGACGTTAAATGACTGTAATTGTATAAAAAATATTATTTAAACTCTTTAAAATTCATAGTAATTAGAAAAGGTAGCACATACAAATAGCACGCAAATTGGTAATTTCATATTTGAAAGTACCCTCAGAAAAAACTTTAGCAAACGCAATTGCGCTACATGTTTCGCCGTATTTGGCTTCCTCAGGAAACTAAGAGCACTGCTTTAGGATGAATACTATAAATAGAAAAATATATAGTGTAAGAACACTATCACAATTTAATCAAATTTACAGTATATACGATAGGCATTTTCATGCAACAAAAACATTCAATGTTAGTATATTGCCATTGCAGACCTACCAGATAATATTATGAAATTCCATATGCCGTAAAAGATAAATTAAATAAAATAGAAGCAATAGGCTGGGAATTCATGCGACTGAAGGAAAAGAGCAAAACAGTCGCCCATAGAAAGGAGACAAGAATCGAAAAATAGATAGACACATAGATAGTATTTGTCTCATTGCTGAATTAACAGTCATAAATGCAAATGGATATCAATGCAAATGGATATCATCTTACTGGCATATAGTTTGTTACCTGTTGAAGAAGAATCTAGCCATAGGACTGAGTAGTATCGACTCTATCATCAGAAAAAGGGGGTGGGGGGGTGAGATTAATCAACAGGTTCTCTGGACAACAAAAACAGTTTCGATAGGTGATACAAAATTTTTGATATCTATTGATGGCAGACAGGCCAAACATCTTAAACCTTTTCCTGAGATCACTTATCGTAGATCAAAATTGTTAAAGGACAGGCTAATTCATAGCCACTATACAACCAACACATCATCCCTTGCAAAGCCTAATGGAACGTTCTCTTGTCATCAATGCAATTTCTGTGAGTTTATTTTGGAGGCCTCACAGCTTACGTTTTTTATGAGGATACTTTCATATATGAAATTACTAATTTATGCGCTATTTGTATGTGCTACCTTTTCTAATTACTATGAATTTTAAAGGGTTTAAATAAATAATATTTTTTTATACAATTACAGTCATTTTAATGTCTTGCTATTTGGCACCTTAAAAGTCCCATTTTTTGCTCCTTTTCCTTTTTTTCACAGAGATGCAACAAATGATGAAAAAAAGTAAAAACGTTTATTCCATTTAAACAAGTATCAAAAGACACATTGGTGGATCATTGAACCCACTAATAGGTGAAAAATAACAAAGTATATTTCTTGAAGGCTGCAATCTGTCAACCAGGGTATACCCAAGGGTCCCTGGAGTGGTCAAAACAGTAATTAAATGGATGAGACTGTCACAGTTTTGTACTAGGTCCAGTAAAATTTTAGTTATCTTGACAACAGGATATAAGCAAAGCATTTTGGGGCTCATAGCTCCCCCTTCAACAGAGCCTAAGTGCTGGTAAGGAATGAGGTATGCCGGGCAGCAATTATATAAGACAAGGTTTTGAATGGCTGTCAATTTAAAATATTTGTTTTATTCAATTACTGTCCTATATACCTCATTAATTGCTAGCACTTAGACCCTGAAGAAGGGGCAGCTGAGAGCCCCTGAAATGCATTGATTATATCATGTGACCTGTGCTCATGATTAGTGCACTTTTTATTGGATGAACCATTAAAACCATTAAAACAAAAATGGCAACAGTGCTTAAAATGATACTAAACAGTATCCTTATTCTCCAAAAATAATCTTAAAACTTAATGGCACCGTGATCTATTTTGCATGAAATTGTTTCCCCCCCCCTCACTTCGATTTGTTTGAAACAAGCTGTGCATATTAGCTGTGGTCATGTGCATTGCTCTATGTACACTACAAATCTCATAGTCCGTAGTCCATCTTGGGAGTGAGCAAGAGAGGATAACTATGTTCCTACATTGGACCATGGAGAATGAACGTAGTCACTCTCTAGCAGGAAGTTAGATCGCAGCAGCAAAAAAAGGAAATTGGAGGAGGCTGAAAGCAATAGAAGGTACTATTAAAGTGGTTGAAAACCCTTACATAAACCCACTGAAGTGACTAGGCTCAGATGATATACAGAGATGAAGCAAATCCTCTTACATAAGTTACACCTGTTTATCTTCACCCCTCTCTTCTCTACACAGCATTTCTGAACTTTAGGAGGCAGGAGGCTGAGATCTGATGTCACACACACACTGCACAGCACAAAGAAGAGAGCTGAGTGTAATCTAGGAGCTGAGTTGAAGAAAGGGAGACACCCCCTCTACACATTCTCATAGGGAAACATGCACAGCAGAGGCTCTCAGTCATTTGCAGTTTTCCGGAGGGGGGTGGGGGCAGAGGGTGGCTTCTCCTAGGATTGCCTCAGCATATAGCAGAGGAAGGAGAGAGCAGACAGGAAACACACTGGGTTATTTGTATCAAGGCAAGTACACACTATAGAAGGATATGCTTTGCCCATTTTTCATATTCAAAGAACTACTTTAAGAATGGTTAAAGCAGTTTAGTGTCACCTTCATCAAACTAAATATCATTCAGTTAGGGTCTACATTAAATGGCACATTCACCTTACTTTTATTGATAATATATATGCATATTTAGCAATGTGTTAGCAATGAGATGTTAGCAATGAGTTAATCTATTCCCACACAGAGGTAAGTATAGCATGCATTCGTCATGTGGAAATAGATGTTCAGTTTTCTGTTATGAATCCAGCAGAAAGAGCATCTTCTGATAATTACAGTTGCACGCGCTCTGAGAGTACAACCTCATCCTAGCATTACAAAGAAAAGCTTCCATCCAGAACTATTTATAAACGTCAAGAGTACAAAAAAGGAGTAAAATAAAAGGAAATTTCAGGTGGATGTTTACTTTTCTTGTCAGCCCAGAAATTACATGTTGACTCACTGTACAGAGAGTTAGAGAGATTCCTTGTATAAATAATATTTTCAGTTTGGACTTTTAAAGGGCTTGACCACTTTAAAATAAATTTTTATAAGCTTTGCCTAAGGCCTTTCTCCAGCCAGTATGTATTGTTTTGTTTTGGATAGAGAGGAGAAGGCTAGAATGATCCCATTAAAAGGAAGTCAGGAGAAAACTCCTGAATGGGGAAACAGATGTTAAAGCTGATTTCTGCCCCTGTCAAAAATAAGCCTTCCCTTTCCCACTCCCCTTTTCTTTAGCTAAAAAGACAATGTATTTCAAAATAAATTAACTGAGATCCATATTTTCATAGAATTTGTTGCAATAGAGTGTAAGAGGAAAAGAGCTAAGCTTCTGTTGTGAAATTTGAAGATGAATTTATCTACAATGCCCATAGCTAGAGAGTTGAATGTGGGTATGTTTTAAAATATCTTTTGTGCTTGTTCAGACTATGTAAATACTTTAGTGTGCATTGTCAGGATATAGGATCTCTTTAAAGAGGTGGCATCGTGGCATCCCTTTGTGAGAGGTGGCAACAAGACCAGTCAGCAATGAACTGTTATGGTGGATCACCAGTCTTCACTACCAGAAGAGGTGCCACAGGGTGCCATGTGATAGCAGCCTTGGATACGTAAATAGGAAACTTTAGGGTTGTTTTTTTATTATTATTTACAAATTGGTGCAAGCAGGTAGGTTAGGATGGATTGGGAGGTTTTTTTTTTCTCACCTGGAGATGGGGTTTAAAGAGACACTGCCATCTTACCCACTCAGGACAAAGTGACCATGCCTGTGTAAATAGGCCCCCCAGACCCATTGCTATTCACCTTGCGATCAGTATATTGCCGCTCTAGCTGTGACAGAGGAAAGAGGGGAGGGGGAGTGCTAGCAAGGTGTGTATCGGCAGGTTTGGGGGAACCTTTGCAAAGACACTGCCAATTTGCCCTGAATAGGTAAGGTGACACTGGCTCTTTAACCAAATTCTGAGCTTTCCCTACTTTCCTAAAACAACTTTATTATTGTATCCCAATTCATGGGATTTAAAATCCTGCTGGAGGTTCTCCTAATCTATCCAAAATATAAAAAGGAACTAGAAGTCAAATCAGACCTTGTGTACAAATTATTGTAAAGTAATTGTGCAAAAAAGTTTGTGCTATATTTTGGTAAAGTTTACTATACCAACTGGTTCAGATGTTCCTTTAATGAAACTTAAAACTCAAACTCCAGTTCAAAGATGCTGTAGAAATCGGCAACATTTTTTGGGTGTGACTGAACATATGATTAAAGCAGTTGTAAACCCCACTTGGTAATTTTTACCAACTGGTAAGCCTATGATAAGGCTTACCTGTAGGTAAAATGAATATCTCCTAAATGTGCACCATTTAGGAGATATTCCCCCTGCATGCAACCAGTGACATGACTGGGCATATGCTCTAAAGGTCCAGCATACCTTGCTGGAACTTTAGAGCTTTGTGCCGGAACCGAAGGCTCCCGTGTGCATGCATACCCAGAAATAAGACATGTCAGCTCTCTCAGCGGGGACTTTACAGCGCTGGAGGGCTTCCTTCCAAGGTGAGTATTTAATAATTTACTAGTATGTGATGCATACTAGCACATTATGCCATTGGCTTGCACTTTTTTTTTTTTTTTTAACATCTGCAGTTTACAACTGCTTTTAAAATCAAGATGTGCTGTTTCTCCTGGTTTGATAAAAGTAAAGGTGGTCAGTGTTGGAGACGGCAACCCAATCCACATCCAACATAGTACTAGACAAGGAAAAAAATCAAGATGGGGACTAAGCCCAACATAGTACTAGGTAAGCAAAAAATTAAGATTGGGTCTAAGCCTAGTCCACAACTTTTTCCTTGTGCTTTTTCTCCTGTCTGTGTTCATGTCTGCAGGTTTACTGAGCCAGCCAGGTGCAAATTGTTACAATGTAGATGTGTGGTGGGTCTGAGGAATTTATTAGCTAGATTTTTCCTGTCAATGTTCCATAGATCCACATAGAAGGCTCATAGGGCTCAATGAAATTACCTGAGAGAGCTGCTGAGAACCACTGTAAAGATTTAAGGTGTTACTCTGTTGGTCTGTGTCTGGCGGGGAGAGGCAGTTGAGGTTCCCTGAGAGGTTGGGAACCCGAGGACCCTATGGACTCTTGACTTCCAGCTGTGGACCTGTTACATTTATGGACTTGCTGCCTTTGTGAATCACTGCCAATCATGGACTCTCTTTCTATGGACTCTATGATTACCTTATGGGAACTAGAACAACTCTATACAGGGATGTGTGAGAAGCTTCTTTATAAGAACTGTTACTGTATGTTTGCCTTTCTTCATTAACGTTAACGTTAAGTGTTAATTGCCTGGTCAGAAGTCTCTCAAAGGGGTGCAGGCACAAGGTATCAGTAGAACAGGGCTTGCAACACAATAAGGCGACTGAGCTAGAGGATGATGCACTACATGGGTCTAAACACAGGGTACTGTCCAAAGGAAGCAGAAAAAGTTAACGTGTTTTTGCAAAGGACTACAGTGTTTGTGTCACATGCAAGGCAGCCAATCAGCCAGGAGATGGGTGAGTGCAAGAGGTGACGGCTCTTCTGGTAGTGAAGGGGGCTAAATGCTTAGCACCTCCACTAGTGGCTGGTTCCCCACTCTTTGTGACCGGACTAGCCTGGAGCCATGGAAGAGAGAGTTGTAGAGAGGCCCCTGGAGAAGAGAGCAAGTGCGAAGGTTGGAAAAGGAAAGAGCGTTTCCTGTTTCCCATAGAAACCATGGGATGTGGCAGTGGGAGGGAAGTGACATGAACTGCTGGATTGGTGAAGCCCAGTACACGCTCAGCAGTACCGGCCTCAAAATGCTACACACCTGGGCAGTGGCGTCCTCTATGCATAAGAGTGTCTGAAGTGTATAAGTGTCCTCAGTTCAACAGAGTCAGCACAGAGAGCAAGGAGTCACATGACCACATCTCCCAGCCTGATGATAAAGCATTAGCGAGTACCACTTGTCTCCACATGGGCACCTAAGCCTCACCCACAACTGTCCTCCCCAAGATGGCCATCTGGAGCCCAAAATAAATCATTTCCTCCTCATTGCACTCCTCCCAACCTGAAGAGAAGGCGTGACGCCACCTTCAACTTGGAGGACATACCAAAGCCTACATTTGCCTATGTGTCCCAGCTGGCAAGAGTTTCCTGTTGATTTTGGTGACCTCTGTCACCATGGGAAATTCAAAAGTTTGATTTGTTCCCAAAACAGAAGTTAGAGGGAAAAATCTTATAACGGGGTACATATTCTGCTAACAGTTAAAGTGATACTAGAGTCTCATTTTTTTCTTTATAAATAACAAACATGTTATGCTTACCTGCTCTTTGAAATGATTTTGCACAGAGCAACCTGGAGATCCGTGTGTTTACATACACAAGCCTCCGTTCTGTCACTATGGGGGAGCAATCGTGGGTAGCTGGTGGACATCGAGTCTGCTCTACCTGCTCCCTGGCTCCCCCGGAACACTCCGGTGGTGCGCGCATGGTCGATATCGAACCACTTTGCCGCCATCGTGCAATGGCGGGCGGTCGGCAAGTGGTTAAAAAAATACAATGAACTCAATTTTAGTCATACATTTTTGCCAAAATGCATTCAGCCACGTCTCAGGTAAAAAAAAGTCTATAAGCATATATGAATTGATTTGTGTAAAAGTTATAGCGTTTACAAACTAGGGTACAATTTCTGTAATTTACCCAGTTTTTATTTTATGACTGCCTATCTTGTTTCCTGAGGTGCTATAATGGAAGGGCATTACAACCCCCCCAAATGACCCAATTTTGGAAAGTAGATACCCAAGGAATTTGCTGAGAGGCATGTTGAGCCCATTGAATATTTGTTTTTTTAATTCCACAAAGGCTTTATTAAGTATAAAACAAAACAGTACAGTACATGTTCATTGCCAAAGTTCAAAGCAGTGAGTGGTATTATCGCAATATCAATCTAGTACATTAAATAAAACATCAAAACATAACTTTAGGATTCTAGTATAGGAACATTGCATAGTTGAGTATAGGGAGGATGGGGGTTTTTCATTCTCAAACATAGTGATGTTATTGTAGTACATGAAGAGTTATATCATAAGGGTATAGGTGGAAGAAAATTGAGAAATATTATACAGTAAAGGCTGTAGCCAGTTAAATAAATGTGGGGGTATTCAAGGGGCAATAAACATTGTACTGGTTGAAATATGAAGGGAAGTATTGAGGGGGGGAGGGGGCAGGGATGTAGAGGGATGGGAATGGGGGGAAGGGAA
>BLSH010101080.1:305712-334706 GCA_018402905.1 Glandirana rugosa | reverse complement strand
ATCTTTTTGTATCCAAATCCGGCTTTAAACTTCTCCACAACAGTATCTCGGACCTGCCTGATGTGTTCCTTGTTCTTCATGATGCTCTCTGCGCTTTAAACGGACCTCTGAGACTATCACAGTGCAGGTGCATTTATACGGAGACTTGATTACACACAGGTGGATTCTATTTATCATCATTAGTCATTGAGGTCAACATTGGATCATTCAGAGATCCTCTGAACTTCTGGAGAGAGTTTGCTGCACTGAAAGTAAAAGGGCTGAATAATTTTGCACGCCCAATTTTTCAGTTTTTTATTTGTTAAAAAAGTTTGAAATATCCAATAAATTTCATTCCACTTCATGATTGTGTCCCACTTGTTGTTGATTCTTCACAAAAAAATACAGTTTTATATCTTTATGTTTGAAGCCTGAAATGTGGCAAAAGGTCGCAAAGTTCAAAGGAGGCCGAATACTTTCGCAAAGCACTGCACATTGAAATGAATGTAAAACGATTTAAAAGCGCGTTAAAAGCGCCAGCAAAACACCCAGAGGTTGTGGAAAGGTCAAAATACCAGGAAGTAAACAGGATGTAATGTAAGGGAATCTGCTATTTATTTAATGCTAACGCTTGAAAAGCGCATGACAGCGCTGGGGAAAACTCGGCAATAACGCGGTAATAACGCTTGATGTTTTGCACACGTTTTTCAAACGCCTCAGTGTGAAAGTAGCCTAAGGCTCCTTTCACACCAAGGCGTTGGAAAAAAGCCTGTAAAATCCTGTAAAACGCCATGATTTTATTGTGCGTTTTTGCAGCGCTTTTGAAGCGCTTTTCAAGCGTTTGCGTTTCAATCATGTGACCTTTCCCACAGCCTCAGTGCACATTTCATGCGCTTTTCAAGCGTTTTTCAAGCGCTTAACCATTATTTTCAAGGGACATGGGCGTTTTTGAGGCGTTATTTTGAGCGCACAAAACAAGCTGAAAAGATGCTGCTTGCAGGACTTTTAGCAACGCCTAGCAAGCGCGACGCCTCAGTGTGAAAGCATCCATTGAGATGCATGGGGAGTGTTTTTGATGCGATTTTATGTGCTAATTTTAGTGCAAAAACGCCTGAAAAACACCTTGGTGTGAAAGGGGTCTTACCAAGCTTTTCTTTTTGGCTTTGAATAGAGTAGGAAAGGTTTAAACCCCTGTCACTTTTTTAAATTATTGGTCTTGGGGTCAGTGAGCACCCAGGACTGAGGTTGACTCTTCTAAGTAGGGAAACAGACAGCCATAAAAGAACTGACTGGAAATCTAGTGTCACCTCTCTATTATTGAGAATGAAAGGTCCATAAGATAAAGCAGAGGTGAGGTGTTACTACACAATGAGATAAAATGTGCGCCCGGGTGTGGAAAGGCCATCACACAGCTGCAATTGCAATCATTCAAAGAGAATGAAAGTCTACCACTAGCCAAACTTTTCTTTTAGCGTTGGATAGAGTAGGGAAGGTTTAAACCCCTTTTTTTCTTTTTTAATTATTGGGCTTGGGGTCATTAAGCACCCAGGATTAAGGGTGACTATCCTAAATAGGGACACAGACAGTAATAAAAATTTGACAGCAAATCCAGTGTCACCTCTCTTGGACGGTGAATGAAACTCTACCACAAGTCCAAACTTTTCTTCTAGCTTTCGATAGGGAAGGTTTAAAACCCCTGACATTTTTTAAATCATTTTTTTTTATTATTATTCATCTTGGGGTCAGTGAGCACCCAGGACTGAGGGTGACTCTCCTAAGTAGGGACACAGATAGTAATAAAAATTTTACAGGAAATCTGGTGTCACCTCTTTGTCCTAGGGAATGAACGTCTATATCAAACCCAAAATCTTCCTTTTAGCTTTGGATCGTGTAGGGAAGGTTTAAAGTATTCCCTTATAAGCTGTCTGCTGCAATGGAAGATGGTACTTGTAGTTCATTCATTCACATAACTCCTAACTCAAACTCCTACCCCCTTTCCTTGCAGGCTCTATAAGGACGGCTCCACCAATGAGCCACAAAGAGGCAGATGATCGTGTAATACCGTTTTTTATTTTTAGACAATGTTAAAAACAGTTGTATGTTGCACTCACATCTTTGTAGTGATTATTAGGCCTCAAATAATATGCAGCTCTAGACCAGATAGTGTCCAAACCGTCTGCTCTATGACAAGCAGCGTGCGTTCCACCCAGAGTATTAGCTAGACTCAAAGGCTCCTTCATATATGCGTCTCAAGCCTTAAGTTTGAGTATATTAAGTCTGGCATATCGATCGATTGGAGTGCTTTACATGCATACATCCATGCCTGATGGTCACATTGTGGCCGAATGTTTCTGGTGAGCACAATTGAATATCTCACTTTGGGTGGAGCACTATGTTTTTGATACTTTAGAGCACAATATTTTATAGGCACAATGGTGTTGGGGTTATATAAGTGGACTGGATCGATTATTTACATTTATATGTTTTTCATTTTTTTATATATATATATCAATTTTTCATTTTTTACTTCTTATTTTTTATTAACTTTGTTTTTTCATATTTTATCAATGGACACATTTCTTACCCTATATCATTTGATGTTCACGGTCGCTTGTTGATCATTCAAGTTTTTTCATGGGTATTTGTTGAGTGGTTATTCTTCCATACCATGATTTATTATTCACAACACGTTGGTAAGGTAGCTCCCTTTTTATATACCGGTACTATATTTGCATTTTAGCGGTTCACTAAATTAGGAGTAGCTACCATTATACCAACATTCAATTTATTTTAGTTATTTAGTTGGCACCCCCATTTCTTCCTTTTAATGTACTAACATGTACAGAAAGGTGACCCCAGCCTTTATAACTCCTGACCATTTTTTTTAATTAGTCTTGAGGTCTTGAGGTTAGTGATCACCAAGACTAAGGACCGATTATGACACTCCCAAGCAGGGACCCAGACAGCAATAAAAATTAGACAGGAAATCTAGTGTCATCTATCTAGCCTCGAGAGTAAATGTCTACCTTTAGACAAAACGTTTCTTTTTAGCTTTGGACAGAGTAGGAAAGGTTTAAAAGTGCTGACATTTTTTTTTTCTTTTTTATTATTATTAATATTTTGGTCTTAGAATCAGTGAGCATCAAGACTAAGGACCGAGTGTTACTCTTATAAGCAGGGATACAGACAGCAATAAAAAAAATTGCAGGAAAGTGGCCTATTAACATTCACCCAGGATTCACACATTTTTCCATCTGAAGACCGCTTCCGCTGTCTTTGTAGACTATAGTTTTAACTTTCTTTTCAACTATTGTTTTTGGCATAGTAATAATGGTGTATTAGTATGTGGAACCTTGGCACAGTTAATTTTTACATGAGTACATTTCTACTGTAAATTTATATTTGGCAGTATCTAATGGTAAACTCTCCTTTACCCAGGCCTCGTCCAGGTACGGACTTCCAGGGCACTATTTCTTTAGATACATGCAGCTTTCCCATGCCTTCATAGCTCAATTCTCCCAATCTGCCTGCGCATTCACTCAATCAGGCTTAGAGCGGACATTGAGGATATCCAGTGGGAAAAAGCCGACTTCACAACTATATTCCTGGCTGGTATTCGCCTCCTTGTCACCGCTGGTGCGGTTTGCGGGAGAGATGGCAGCAAGATGTTCCCATTCTGGATGATGATGACTGGGACGACATATGGGATTTCCCATTCAAATCTCTAATCTCAATTAGGGACCGTATGGTGCAATTTAAAATTGTGCATAGGGCCTATTATACCCCATATAGACTCCATAAAATGCATCCGGAGGTGTCTGCTGGATGCTGGTGGTGCGGGGAGGTGGTGGGTGATTTTACACACATATTCTGGTGTTGTCCCAAGGTCCGAGACTACTGGGAGGAGGTTTTGGCCCTGGTCAATCTGGTGGCTTCTACGTCCATCACCCCTTCCATAGAGTGCTGTTTTCTGGGGCTGGTGGAGACTCTGGTGCCGACTGTTGTGAAAAGGACACTGATAGGGACCCTTCTTTTTTATGCCTGTAAAAACATTGCTATGCAGTGGAAAAGGTCCGCCCCTCCATCCCGGGTGCAGTGTAAAAAATTGGTAAATAGTTGCCTCCCCCTGTATAGAGACACATACACCTCAAGAGGCTGCCCACTAAAATATGACAAAGTGTGGCGGGCCTGGTTGGCGGAGCCCCCAACGGCATGAGCCACTGATTTCTGCGGTGTGGCCTCTCATCCCCTCTCGGGCATTGGCCTGATGGGGGGGTGGGGTGCCAGCTGCGAGAAGAGATATGGATGGGTCTGTGGAGATGGGGGCTGGGTGGGCTTGGAGGGGGAGCAGCAGAATTATTAGGCAAAACTGAAATCTGATTATAATTGTACTGTCTGAGATTAGACTGCCTATGCACCGGCCTTTGTAATGTCTAAGGTATCTTTGTTTGTCTGTCGCCACTTTGTGTACTTGTTATTGAAAACTTCCAATAAACAGAATTTAAAAAAAAAAAATTATATTTGGCACTGATATTTGTAGGGCATATGATGTTTCAGCATCCCTACAATCATATCCAAAAGTCTAAAACTTAGTGTGTTTCCACTTTTGCAGCCAAACTGAGATAACGCCTATTCGCCTATTTTATATTTGTTACATGTTCACATTTACATAGCATACCTTAACAAAAACATTTAACAGTTGCTGCTTACATCTTTATTTGCATATAATCTTAACTAGCCTCCCCCTATGTAAGGTTAAGAGACGGCTGGTGAGTTATATATTTGAACACTGTTTGTGCTAAAAAAAAGGGTTTAAAAGCTCAAGGCTTGGGTGGTACATTGTATGGTAAAGCGGTATTTAACCCAAAATCAAGAATTTAATATATTGCAACTTACCAATCATTTAGATGTGGTGGCTGCATTCGTTTTATTTTTTTGGGCTTTTCCCTCTGTTTTCACTTAGTCATCTGGCCAGTAACACACCTTCTGTGTTAGAGTGCCGGCACCATGGATGAAGGAGCACAAGGACACCTCTGGACAGCAGCATTGTCAGTCCGGGGAGAGGACTATTTTGTGACATATCAATGCAGAGTACAGTGATGAGCGATATCCGCATACTATTATAAATGGAGACATAAGTAGTTTACCCTAACTCACTGTGATCTTCTTCTCCTATCAACATGTAACCATAAACTCAAGACAGTCTTGATACGTTGTTTTATAAGGTGTAGTCAATGGGAACGTTGCTGTTCTGGTTACTGTTCTTGAAAGGTTGATAACTTTTACAATATGGTCATTGCATTGTATTTCACTTTTGTTATACACTCCACATTTTGTCAATGTGATACACTATTACTTCATGTCTTTTGTATTCCAGGTGTGATTCTCAGTACCTGTTCTAATTCTACCTGAATGGATACTGCACAGTAGCATTTTTCTTGTCTGTATGCTCGGTGTAATTCCTAGTATTTATTTTAATTAGGGATGCACCGATACTGGTATCAGTATCCATGCTGATACGAAGCATTTGTGCGAGTATCGGTACTCACCCAAATGTTACCAATACTTTGCAGTGCGATTTGCATCAATACAAAATGAATGAGCGCAAATCACACTGCAAAGAATCACATGCAATTTAAACAGAAATGCGGTGCAATTCCTGTCCGAATCTCATGCAATTTCCCACACTGCTCCTGTGTATGTATAGAAAGAAATTAAACTGCCATTTAGTGGACAAAAAATGTTAGAACTCACACATATCTGGCCACATGCAAAATAATCTACATAGGTGTCCTGGTCTGCCGATGATAGCAAATCACGGCCGCTGGAGGTGCTCACAGAGCTGGAGGAGATGTAGAGGCGGACAGCCCCCCAAGCTGACATCACTTCTGCCCTATACCCATGGGGTCCCAGAACTTCTCCTCCAATCTTGTGCGCAGAGGGATTAGAGTTGTTATTGCTGTCTGTGCCCCCTTTAAGGATTTGTCCTGTTTTACCATGTTCATTGAAACTGAAAGAAATCCTACATTTTGGGTTGTCCCCAGAAAAGTACTACAGGGGGAATCTTCCGATGGGGACACTAGTTCTGGTGACCTGAGGGTCCCCAAGGACAGGAAGTGATCAGAAATATTGGTAATGGGACACAGATGGTGAAAAAAATCAGACAGGGGTTATTACCCTCCCTTACTCTATCCAAACTGAAAAAAAAAAGTTGTGCTATAGTTCTAGGTGCAAATGTATTCACTAGTGCCAAACAATATTAAAGTGCTCTTGTGCTGGAAGCTGCTAGTGCATATCACCCTAAAGGGTTATATAAATGAACTACAAAAAAACAGCGCTACCCTAAAACCTCTTACTGTGCAAATGTGCAAATATTGTGCTAAAAGTGACCGTGTGCAATAAATGACAGTGTCATATAAATATTTTAAACAAAATAATGTGTCAAAAAATACAATTCACTTGAATTCCAACACTCACTGCACTCCGTGCCCTTCCATAAAGTCCCAAGAAAGAATGTATATTAAAACATGCAAATGTGTTTAAAATTATAGTCTCTCTGTATTAGTAAACTCCACCATCCAGCTTAATGGGTTTTGCAACCTGGAACTGTTTCTCAGCTAGATCACTTGTAGGATGGTCCTCTCAGTCTACCAGCTACTCAAAAACAGGGATCCATGCCAGTAATGGTTAAAAGCCTGAGAAAAAAGGAAGGGTATAAAAAGCTATTTATTGAGGGAGCCTCCACAGAGTGAGCATTCCCTTAGATAAAAAGTTGCAGATAAAAACAGGAATAAGAACAAAACGTCCCTTAACCCACATACATGTGGTAAACAAATTGTACAGTTGCCTGTAAGGGAAGCATTAAGGGACCCTTAAAAATGGGGTATCACCCTGCCTTCCACCTGTGCACCAAAACAGCATAGCGTGCGTGTCAGCTTCTGATGACGTCATTACCACGTGACGAAACATGTCAAGCTGACACACACACGCTACGCTGTTTTGGTGCACAGATGGAAGATCAGGTGAGACCCCATTTCTAACACATCTTAAAAAATCTTTTTTTTTGTATAATTCTCCTTTAACCACTTCCCTTCCCACCGTATGAAGAATGATGGCCGGGAAGTGGTTCAGTTATCCTTACTGGGCGCAAGTGACGGTCGGCAGCTCTACTAACAGGGGGGGTCTGCGCTGATTGTTTATCAGCGCAGCCCCCCTAGGATCGCCACCCTGGACCACCAGGGAGCCCACCTAGGACCACCAGCGAATTCCCACCCATAGACCACTAGGGAGAAAACCAGGGAAGTCCACCCTGACCACCAGGGAGCCCACCCATGGACCACCAGGTAACGGCACAGTCCCATCTTGGATGCCTTCCAGGACTACCAGGGAATGCCAGGGAAGGACCACCAGGGAATGCCATCTAGCATTGCCGCCTATCAGTGCCCACCAGTGCCACCTATCAGTGTCCATCAATGCCACCTATCAGTGCCCATCAATGCCACCTATCAGTGCCCAGTACCAACTATTGGTGCATATCAGTGCTGCCTATGAGTGCCCATCAGTGCTGCCTATGAGTGCCCATCAGTGCCGCTTATCAGTGCCGCCTATCAGTGCTGCATATATGTGTCTCATAAACAGTGCCAATAAGTGCCACCTCATCAGTGAGGCCTTAT
Organism: Glandirana rugosa; assembly: GCA_018402905.1. NCBI lineage: Eukaryota > Metazoa > Chordata > Amphibia > Anura > Ranidae > Glandirana > Glandirana rugosa. Next base: position 327,054 of record BLSH010101080.1, on the reverse strand, counting down.
CAGTGCCCATCAGTGATGGTGAAAACGTACTTATTTACAAAGTTTTGTGGCAGAAACAAAGAAACTTTTTTTTTGGTCTTTTTTAATTTGTAGCGCAAAAAATAAAAACCTCAGAGGTAATCAAATGCCACCAAAAGAAAACTCTATTTGTGGGAACAAAATGTTAAAAATATTGTTTGGGTACGCATGACCGCGCAATTGTCATTCAAAATGCGACAGCGACGAAAGCTGAAAACTGGTCTGGGCAGGAAGGGAGGTAAGTGCCTAGTATTGAAGTCGTTAAGGGGGCGTGTGTTCTATGCCTACATACTTTTGCTAATAGATGTTCCTGATTCCCACCTCAAAAAGTTGGGAGGTATGCAATATATAACTGGGATAGCAACTGTCAAGAATGCTCTTAACATTTGTGGTCTACGGGAAGGATCCTCCCTTAGCTAAAATTAATTATTGGTGTCAGTGGTTAGTCATCTGAGAGGCAGATTTTGCTCATTGCTCAAGGAACCCAAAGCAACCTTTGAGGGAACCCTAGGGTTCTATGGAACCTTGGTTAAGAAAGGCTGCCCTATACTGTATGATGCTTTTCAATACTTTGCAATGGCATATCACAGATTGCCTATGTATATTCCTTTATTTTTTTATTTAAGTTTTATGTGCAGCCTTTCAAATTCTATAAACTCCTCACAAATCAGTGTGCCACATCCAGCCCCTTTGTTCATTAGGAAGAGTGATAGTTTTTTTTCCGTGATGTCATTGCTTGTTTTCTCACATATCTGCGAAAATGTTTTTGAACAGGACACATTTGTAAACAGCAAACAAACAGGAGCTAGAAAAACAACCAGCGGCCTCTCTGTAGCAGTCACATTTTCTAAGTATAGATTGCAGCAATTTGCTTTCAGACTCCTCATTTTCACAATCTGACACGTTCATTAACCCCAGCTAGAAAAATTATTTTGCTGCATGGATTTTCCACCGATCAATATATTAGTCATTTGGGCACGTATCATCAAGGCCAGCCGCTGAGGTCCGTATCTCTGTCCAACGGGCTGATATGGAAGAATGTCAAGTACGGTCTGCTGAGTGCTGTGGGTCAGCAACCTTTGCATGCTCGTCCCTGCTGCATTTTAATTAGTTTGCTCCTAATGACATTCTTAAATGATGGCGTTTAAAGGCAACGCAGTATTTAGGGACACGGCACCGGAATTGTAATTAAGTAAATATTCAGCTGTGTAATCATTAAACTGGCAGCACTGCTTCCTGTGTGTGTTTGTGTTTTTTTTTTTTGTTTAATTTTTAGTTATTTTCATATCTGCCTGTTTAATAAGTTGCTAAAAGTCTGAAAAAATAAACTGTAGACTAGATTTTGATAGGATAGACTCTCTCAAATAATTAGTTGTGAAAATATTAATTAAAAGTAAAATTAATCATAGTAAAATGATGATGATAATAATCATAGTAATAGTAATACAAATAATAATACGTATTATTACCATTGTTATTATTAGTTGCGAAAATATGAATTAAAAGTAAAATTAATCATAATAAAATGATGATGATAATAATCATAGTAATAATAATACAAATAATAATATGTATTATTACTATTATTGTTGTTATTATTATTATTAAAAATTATTATTATTATCATTTTTTTTTTGTATTATTATTTCAAATATTCAGGCAATAACTTATTTATAGTAGCTTTCAGTGCCCCCCTCCCCTGGTTGCAGGCTATCAGACATTATCAGGACAAGCAGTCCTGCATTATAACTGAGACTAGCGAGGGCTTATCATATGCTGGAGTGCAGAGGAGAGCGCCAGCTGCTGGGTGAACAAGGATTAAGTATTGCTGCTTATTTTGTTCTCCTAAGCAAGGTGAATATTTAATCATTGCCATACACCCCTTCCACCCCAACACATACACCCCTGTATAAGCTCTGTGTCAGATGGAGTTAAAGCTTATACAGAGTTACTTTGGGACTCCTTTCTCTACCTGACCAGGGTGCAAGGATCTGAATGCAGACACTGCTTGTGCAGATCCATGCACCTGCTCTTGCCCACATGTAGGCAGGTACAGTCAATATTCTCCACTGTAGGTGGCACTTGACTGCAGTGGCATTGCAGTTGGAGGGGAAGTCAAGAGGAACATGGTTCCTCTATGGTTTCCTGGGTCACGGGGAAAGCTATCCAATTGGATGCTGCCACCCCATGTGACTCTGGCAGCCATCTTAGGTCAGGCAGAGCCTATTTATGGCCCTGACTCCCAGGCTTGATGCATATTTTGTGTGTGGGTAGTGTAGGGACCGGTTATCCATCTGACAGGAACAGTGATTAGTGACAGGGAGAGGTTCCAGATGAGTAGGGAAAGGATAGGGAGATGTCATCCTTCCTGGACACCTCCCCATTGGGGCACGGACCGGCCAGGCTGCATTCCTCCCCTCAAGACAGATGCTGTCCACACACCCGAGACCTGCTCTGCTACACACCGCTGTTGCATTCTGTGAGTGTTCCCGGTCAGGCACCTACCTGCCGGGCTTGTTGTAAATTTAACATTAATACGTTAAGTTTTGATCTCTGCAATTGTATGTTTACTGCCACTCTATCACGCTGAACCTCCCCATAAATGTCAGCTATCCACATTCGACTGTGTCCATGCAGCCACTCCATCTGCACCCACTTCTGTGGGCTGTCTGCATGCAGCACCAAGGAGGATACAAGCACAGCACACAGTGGCTCAGCACAAAGGATGGCACTCATCTGAATGAGCCCTAACAAACCCAATTGGTGACTGGGGAAAGTATTAAACAGGGCTCATTTTACATTACACACTCTAGGTATTTGAGCTATAGGGCCCTATATTAGCCCTGACAGGGCCTTTTAGAGCTGGACACCAAGCAAACAGCCAAATACACCGATTACAGTGGTCTTAAAGTCAAAATGGGTTTTAACCGAATGCATTAAGGTAAAAAATGTCCCATTTCCTGTTCTTCCCCTCACTGTCTAGAACATGTACCTGGCTCCTCTCATCACACTAGTGCTGTCCTGGCTGCAGCACCGCTCCTCCACTTCCTGCTTTCACAGGAGACACTGAGAGCAGTGGGAGCCATAGGTTCCCATGACTGTCAGTCTAACTCCTGTGAGGAGGGAACAGGGGCATGGCTTTCCAGCGCTTTGTGTGTCTATGGATGAACACAGACTGGCTCAGGAGCGTGCCCGCATGAGTGCCCTTTCATCACACAACTTGATGAGGGGGCACCCAGAGGAAAGAGGAGTGGACATCGCTGGCATGGGAGGTAAGGGACAACTCTATAAAATACTCACTTGCACAGAGCAGGTTCTCATAACTTTTTTTTATTTTGAAGCAAAAAAATCCTTTACTATCACTTTAAATATTTATACAGTAAGGGAGCTTTTTTACCTGCCAAAGGATTTGTATTTCTTTTCCAATCTTGAGATCTACTGTTCTGCCACACAGTACAGTCCTGTCTAGCAGGACAGGAGTCCTGATTGTTCTCTGTTGCAGTTCAGTAAAGCATATGAGGCTTGTACCTCCCCCAGCCTGTGACTGGACAGTGGCAGGAGAAGCAATACACTGGTGACCTCATCTCACTCACTCTGCTCTCTCCTGCTAACAACATTCTTCTTTTTGACACATGAGCACTACAGCACAACTGATCGCTGTAATGCTTCTCCCTCTTCAAGTTTGAGCTCTGCTGTTGGGGATTGGAAGAGGTTGATACCAGGTCAAATTCAGGCTCTTACACTGCTTGTTTTTAGGAAAATAGATGTAATGCTTTATTGAGTTATACTGTCACATGACACAGCCCATTCCTTCCTGCCTCTCCTGTGCAGCAATAAAGTTAAAGTGGTTGTAAACCCTCACACATACGCAGTGAAGCGACTGGCCTCAGGTGATACACAGAGATGAAATAAATCCTCCTACATAAGTTGAACCTGCCTTTCTGTAGCCATTTCTTCCCTACATCCATTCAAAGTCAGTGGTGGTTGGTGCTTAATTGTTTTTTGGGGGGTGGCAAACAAACCCCCCACCAGGTCCACACTCACCCCATCCATGGCCGCGGCTTCCTCGGATTCTCCTCTCGGCTAATCTGGTCTTAAGATCCGCCTCCTGTCCTGATTAGCCGGGGGGAGAAGCCAGAAGACAATAGCGATTAGTGGGTGGGTTTGGAGCGCAGTGCTCTGTGCCCCAAGCCCAACCTTTTTGAAGCCAATTAGAGCCTTAGGCTCTAATCATGTGCTTCCAAAAAAACTCATAGAAACCTATGAGTCCAGTGCCCCGCATGGAAATTAGGGGGGCGGCGCCCCTGCACCCCTAATGGACCGGATGCTGCTGTTCAAAGTGCTAAATTTATGAAGTTTGTCTGAGAGTTCAAAAAAAGGGGATGGAGATCTGAAATTACACAATGCAGAGCTTAATGAGGAGAGCTCTGAGAGTTGATTGGAGGGAAGAGACGCCCACCCCCCATTCACACAGCATACAAGAACCGAGCTGGGACTGTCAATCTGCAAGAGATCCCTCCCCTGTCACCTTTTTTCTCTTGGTGTCAGGAAGACTCGTCAGAAGTGTTTCATGCTGATAGCAGAAGTACAAAGCAGCAGACAGAAATGACACTTAGTTTTCTTAATTGAGACACTATAGAGGGATATGCTTTGTTCATATTTCATAACTGAGGTTTGCAACCACTTTAAATCCAAAAAAAGACTCGCTACAAATAAAAGCTACTCCCCAGTTTCTGTGCTTCAGCAAAGAAAATGATAGCTCACCTGCTTCTTGTCTCCGTTGACTATTTAAGCACTTTTCTTCTTGATGGAAATCACTTTCGTATGAGAAAATGCACACTCTGACCATGATAAAGGCCACAGTTCAGGTGGTAACGCCGGCTGCTGACAGGCCTATTTCCAGCCTGTCAGAATGAAATACTAATAGTGGGTCCGATCACTTGTGACATTGCCTTCCACAGTTCTGCATCTCAAGGTTACTCTGTGCCTTGCAAGCACTTCCTATGCAGATGGCAGGGGACATACAGGCTTTTGCATCAACATATGAATGGTGTCAGCTTTTATAAGCAGTCTATGTACAGAGATTATAACTGAAACCCTGCTTGCCTGAGGATCTTTCCCCACATAATCTAGTATTTAGATCCATACAAAATGCCACACAGGCCACCACCAACAGGAAAAAATGTGGGAGATTTTTTTTTTTTATCAAGGCTATTAAAGTCTCTCTATAGTTAAAAACCACCCCTCCAACAGATAATATATATATATATATATATACAGTATATACATTTGTATACCTTAGTCAGAAGTCTTCAGGCCAGTTTGAAGGAATATAACCCATTGTGATACTGGGCTCCACTGCTAAAAAAGCAAAGATCTGCAAAGCAGCTACTTAAAGTGGCTGTAAACTTTTTACAACCACGTTAACCCACAGGTATGCCTATAATAAGGCTTACCTGTAGGTACCGTGCATATCTCCCAAACCTGCACGGTTTAGGAGATATGCACTGAGCATGGCGTCATTGGAACATCCACACTGAAGAAACGGACCGAGTGTGACGTTCCTAAAGTGACTGTGTGACTGTGCGCCGTGACGTCATCGCGGCTCCTGCCAATCACAGCACCAAAGCCCACAAACCCGGAAGAAGCACGACGCCGGTCACAGTGGTGTAGGGGAACCACTGAAACAGCTTTGTTCTAAGGTAACTATTTTCATAATACTTGCAATGCATACTAGCTCATTATGCCTTTGTCTTGCAGGTTTTTCTTTTTTCTTGCCCTGGGGTTACAACCACTTTAAAAAAAAATATTTCATCAATCATAAACAGAAAAAAACAGTGCTTCCATATATTAAATAGCCATCATATATAAATTGTGCAATCAATGTGTAAATAAACACAGTAATATTATATTATAAACATACAGTATATATAGTGTTCATTGATCTGAACTGATCCTGATGAAGGCATTACACCGAAATGCATTGAGTGGTGACATCATCTCGCACGCACTTGGCACGCTGAGGTTTGTTGGCATTTTACCTTGTGTTGATTGGTGAGGACTATGGAGATTCCCCCACATATGGGTTTTTAATGCTGTGGTCACCCTGCAGCTATATTATGATGCTTTTCGAATAGTGTAGTGCTACTTAATCACTTTTAAGATGATACGTCCCCAAACTTTTTGAGCTGCAATGGATAGTTCAATCTGCCCATGCAAATAAGGGATGTCTGTAGAAAAAAAGTTGAATAATTCCCTTGCTATAGATGTAGGACATTTACTTACCTCATAAAGCCTGGCTGGAATACTCCCAGGAGGTTGCTAAGTGAGGCCTAGTCATTACTGTTCACCTTCACCATCACAGGAGTAAGCTCTCAAATGCTGATCTCAGAGCTACTACATCAGGGAAGAGAAAGAGCATGTGAGGGGGGTTGAATCATAGAAAAAGCTCATTCCTATGATGGTGAAGATGAGCAGTAATGACTAAGCTTCACCTAGCAATGTCCTTGGGGTTTGCCAGTCAGGCTTCAGGAGGTACATGGAGTGCACGTATAGCAAGGGCATTATTCAACGTCAGTATACTATACTCTACAGATGCCCCTTTTCTACATAGGCAGCTTTTTTGTAAAGGTGAACTGATCCTTTACGTTTCCTGATATGAGCATTTAATGGTTGTGATGCATACAGTACGTATAATTGATCCAATCATTTAAGAGTTATTTTTAAGTTGCCTGGATGTGTAAACTACAAAATATGCATATTATGACCTTCCTATGATTTAGGGGTCATAATAGTTGGTGGGTGTGCTTCCATTGGGTGGTGGCACAAGTGGTGACTATCATTTTGGAGTTAAAGAAGACGTTTTTACATTATGTTTTAATATAAGTTACTGTATTTATTCACAGGTTTCATGATTGCACAATTTATGCATGATGGAAATGTAATATTTGGAAGCGCTGCTTTTTTTAGTTTGACAGTTTGAAGAAACTCTAAACATCCTAGCCATCCTCAGCTTCAGTCCACAGCAGTGGTGGGCCTGTATATACGGGGCGTAGGGGCGCGGCCCCCCTAATCCATGCACCTGGCGCCTAATTTACATGCAGGGCGCCAGATGCATGGATTCCAATGGCTCTAATTGGCTTAAAAAATATTGAGATTGGGGAGCAGAGCACTGCGCCCAAGCCCACCCACTTGTGTGACAATAGCGAATTAGTATTCGCTGTTGTCTTCCTGATTCTCTTCCCGGCCAATCAGGAAGTAGGTCCTGAGACCCTTTTGGCCAAGAGAAGAAACCCCGGGCTTCCATCCTCCTTCCTCCCACGTCATCCAGGCGCGCCGTTCATGCAGGCGTGCCTGATACTTTGGCTTGGCTCCCCTGGTCTCCGGTCTTGCTTTCCACATGGGTAAGTGCAGGGTTGGTGGGGCAGATAGACAAACAAGTGAGGGAGCGATGGGGGGGTTGGTGGGGGACTGACCGGTTGACCGGGTGGGGGGGATGTTGGCTGGTTTGTTTGCTGCCCCCCAAAATGCAACACCAGCCACTGGTCCACAGGTGCTCATCCCTCTGGAGATTAGCTTCTCCCACACTGTTCAGCAAAGTTTTGGAGCCGCATACCACTTCCAAATCGTAAAATCCACACTCCACCCAGGATCCTCCCTTAAATGCGTTTTGCTGGGGCTTGAAGTGCATTTCAACTTTTGCAGACAAATTGGGATAACACCTACTTAAAATTTGTTATATGATTTTGTTTACATAACTGCATAACCTAAAAAAAAATCTGCTTAAAATTTTTAATGCTCTCCTTTGATAACTCCAGCACTGAAATATTCTACTTAGTTCTCTTTGTAGAGAAGGGGGCCGGGGAGCTGAGTTTACCATAACTAATCCTGTCTGTACTGTGCTCAGATGTAAACCAGATTTGACCACTATCCATCCTTACAATCAGGCCTGTACTGGCCATCGGGACTACCTGGAGTCCGATGGGTCAGTGGGCTGGCCTCGTCCTCACAGGGGTCCCCGCAATCTACCCGTCAATCACCGCCAGTCAGCTGATGCCTGGCGGGTAGATCAGGATTCAACTACAGAGAAGCGCAGGGAGCGGCTGTGTATAAGTTCTCATTCATGTCATGCTGCTCCTCGGCAGCTCCGCCCCCTCCTCTCTCCTCGTCCATTCCAATTTGCTTGTGACATCACCTGGAATGGACGAGGAGGGGGCGGGGCCGCCGGGCAGCAGCGTGACTGTGAAATGAATGAGAACTTAATACACAGCCGCTTCCCGCTCTAATCTGCAAGAAAAAGACTGGTAACACTTTGCCCTGATGTGCCCCATGTGCCCTGATGTACCCTAATGTGCCCTGATGTGCCTCATGTGGCCTGATGTGCCCTAATGTGCCATGATGTGCCCTAATGAGCCATGATTTGCCCTAATGTGGCCTGATGTGCCCTAATGTGCCCTGATGTGCCCTAATGTGCCATGATGTGCCCTGATGTGCCCTAATGTGCCATCATGTGGCCTGATGTGCCATGATGTGCCCTAATGTGCCCTGATGTGCCCTGAAGTGGCCTAATGTTCCCTGATGTACCCTAAGGTGCCCTGATGTGCCTTGATGTGCCCTAACGTGCCTGATGTGCCCTGATGTACCCTAATGTGTCTTGATGTGCCCTGGTGTGCTCTAATGTGCCCTGATGTGCCCTAATGTACCCTGATGTGCCCTGATGTACCCTAATATGCCCTTATATGCCCTAATGTACCCTGATGTGCCCTAATGTGCCCTAACGTACCCTGATGTGCCCTCGTGTGTCTGATGTGCCCTAATGTGCCTAATGTGCCCTGATGTGCCCTAATGTTCCCTGACATGCCCTAATGTACTCTGATGTGCCCTGATGGGCCCTAATGTGCCTGATGTGCCCTAATGTACCCTAATGTGCCTGATGTGCCCTGACGTGCCCTAATGGGCCCTAATGTACCCTGACGTGCCCTGATGGGCCCTAATGTGCCTAATGTGCCCTAATGTACCCTAATGTGCCCTGACGTGCCCTAATGGGCCTAATGTACCCTGATGTGCCCTAATGTGCCTTGACGTGCCCTAATGGGCCCTAATTTACCCTGATTTGCCCTGATGTGCCCTAATGTACCCTGATGTGCTCTGACATGCCCTAATGTGCCTAATGTGCTTGATGTGCCTAATGTGCCCTAATGTGTCCTGATGTGCCCTGGTGTGCCCTAATGTGCCTGATGTGCTCCACGTGCCCTGTTGTACTGTACCCTGATGTGCTGTGCTTTGATGTGCTGTACCTTGATGTGCTGTGCCCTGTGCCCTGATGTGCTGTACTAAGGTGTGATGTGCACAGATGTGCTGTACTCTCATTTGCTGTGCCCTGTAATCTGATGTGCTGTACACTGATGTGATATGCGCTGTGCCCTGATGTGCTGTGCCCTGTAATCTGATGTGCTGTACCCTGATGTGCACTGTACCCTGATGTGCCCTGGGCCGTTCTGGATGAAGTCCAGGGCCAAATTTTTATCCCAGTCCAGCCCTGCTTACAATGAACTAATGATTTAGAAGCTGGCCTCTTCGTTGTATTTTAAAGAGGAAAACGTAAGCATAGTACACACTATCACTGGGTTGAATGAAACTACACAACTACCACTGGGTTGAATGAAAAACCTGAATGCTCAGGTGGGAGCCGCTGTATCAACAATCTGATGCTAGTATTGCAATCTCCCCTGCTGAGCTATTGTGTTCTATTGTGTTCTGAGAGGCCCACCCCACACCCCCCACTAGAACACTCTGGTCAGGACTCTCAGCCAATGGCTGAGATTGAGAGCCAGTTGGCTGCTGGTTTTCCAGCATGCTCATCCGACAGATGCCAGCCAAATGGCTGGCTTCTGTCTGTCCCACTGCCATACACACAGGCCGAATGTCGACTGTTTTTTACTGGACCAGCCGATGTCGCAAAGCATTCGGCCCATGTGTACTAGGCTTTAATCAGTCCCAAGCCTTTCTATTAAGATAGACTCACACCAAAAATGCTTGACGTCAGTCATGATACCTTTTCCTAAGAAACATTTAAAAGGAAAGATATATTCTTGGGGACACATGACAAACATATAGTGAGATTTTCTCAAATTTGACTGCAAAAGTGGAAATACACTTTAATCATAGAGCCAGGTGTGTGGCTCCAGCTGCAACTTTGCTGAATCCATGACTTGCTGGGCCCTCTTCCTCTTCGGATCTTCTCTTGGTGTTGGCCATCCTCATTGATGCACAGAGCCATTGCTCTGTACTGATGTACTGTTTTATACATTTTTATTACATATCTCAAAAAGACATTTGGCTGTGCAAAACACCACATTAACTTTTATACAATTACATTCTGTACTGATCTACTGATAGCGATACCAGTGGATCACGTATCAACAGTTGGGAGGATTAACAAAGACTGGCAAAACAAAATGTGGCAATTTCTAAATGCTTGCTTAAAGTGGAACTGAACTCAGAATTACTCACCTCTACTCCAAGGGGCCGATACCCATTCAGTCCCTCGCTGGGATCAGCATATTCTCCCTGGCTTCTTCAGGAGATGGTCTATAGCCATCATCGATAGGATGACGTCAACACCACAGATGCACAAAAGTCATTCATCCCTGCACACTGGCACCAAGCAGGTAAAGTAAACTGAGCTGGGCATGTGGAGTTAAGTTTACATTCTGCAGAAGATAGTGAACATCTTCACAATCTCTGTTCGAAATGACTTTTATGACTTTAGTTCCACTTTTATTAGCGCTACCTGTGACTAATAAAAGTAGCACATGTCAAGTTGTTAACTTGTTTGTATGGTGGTTGTAGGGCACCAGATTCAAGTGTGCTTACTCCACGTGCGCCCTAATTTTGACGTAAAACTAAAGTTATGTTCACTATACTATTTGCAACACTTTGGTAATGGTGTATATTTTAGAATTTTTTTCAAAATAGAACATTGGCTCAAAGTGCTTCATTATATTGGGGCATGTAATCAGACACCTAAAGAAACTGTTGCATAGCACTTTTAATTTGGTTTGGCTGTTGCAATATCACATAGAGCTTGTCCTATAACATTTTTAATTGGGTGCCAATATTTACACCACAAAATGACATATTTCTCATTGTTAATCTCCTCAACATCCAATGTATGTTGGTGCAGCTGCTTGTAGTCTCCTCTAAGGTTGCATCTGAGTGGGTGACAACTCAGATCACAACTGGTATACAGGCAGTCCCCGAGTTACGAACGGGTTAGGGACTGTAGGTTTGTTCGTAAATCAAATTTGTTTGTAAGTTGGAACTGTACATTTGTAAGTGTAACTTCAACCTGTGCAGTGATGTAGGATGTTCCGGGCACTGCTATGTGTGCAGTTGTGTTATTTGGGGCTCTTGTGGCTATGCTATACAGCACTGGGAGATGTGCCTGGCACCGCTCGGCCGTATCCGGGACCAGTGTGGAGTGCAAGCAGCCAGCAGTGATGGAACACCACCCCCGTTTGTAAGTAAGAGTCGTTCATAACTCGGATGTTCATAACTTGGGGACTGCCTGTATAGTCAAACTGCAACCGGAATGCATGAACAAAAACCTAATTACGCTGTAGAACATTGGGGGAAAAAAATTAAAAAAATGTAAATTACATTAAAGATAATGCTTATGTATCATGTATTTTAAGGATTGGGTTTGGATCTACTTTAAAATCTGAATTTTGTATGTCTAATATGGATTATTAGCTAAAACTATGTACATATAACTACCAGTTAGAAGATGATTGTGTTCATTTATATGTATATTCTAAATGATTATAGTATCATAAATTTATATCTATAAAACTTACATTTAAATATATATATATATACAGTGTGTGTGTGTATGTATATACATATATATATATATATATATATATTATATATATATATATATATATATATATATATATATATATATATATATATTTTTTTTTTTTTTTTTTAAAGGCATGCATTGAATAGGTTGCATAGCTCACTTTTCCACAAGCACAGCATGAGAAGATGCTCAAATTCCCAGTCTCTATTTGCTCAGAATGTCTGTTCTTTAATCATAGTTTTTCCATGATTACCAGTTGGACATTGTATACAACATGTCTTTCATATAATGGAATAAAGTCATTGTACTTGTGAAATCTGCGGAAGTGTCACAGTGGGACATCAATGTCCTCTCTATCTAGACAGGCAGGTGCAGCATGAAGATGTAACAAGCCTCCTACTGCCCTCTGATCCATATTGACCTCCTCTGTGCCATGAAAGAGCTGCTCAGTCCGGGACAGAAAGTAATTTCTGCTCGATCACAGACCTAACCCTTGGTACATTCAACTTACCTTCACCTCTTTTCAGGTCAGAGAGCCCCTACAACAACAAGAAGTGTAATTAGGAAAGCTTTGTTGCCGGAGTGCTCTATGACAACTGAAGATGCACAGCAGACCGACTAACTATGATGACCCAGAAATGGGAAAAGCTCTGCATGCTAGCAAATGTCACTGTTGCGTTACTGTGGCGTACATTGTTAATGGTTCAGTAAATATGTTGGTGACAACATATCTAAAAAGTCTACAAAGTAGTTTCAATTGAAGTTTGCAACAAATACTGAAACCTGTCCTGATAGCAGTTGCAACCTTGTCATTGCATGGTGCTGGAAACTAGCTTCCCTTTTGTTTGTAAAATGTTATAATGACAGTAATGTTTTCTATTATGTGTGTGTGTGTATGTGGTGTATTGATTTTGAATACGGAGGCAAGTGGAAAATTAAAATGGACCTCCACAGTCCTTGACCCCTAATCTTAACCTGCACCTTACTCTAGACTCTCCCATCACCAGCCTTAAATTACCCCTTAACAATTAACTTCCCCTAATCCCTTAAACTAGCCCTAAATCTTGACCCAAAACATAACTCCAAGAAATGTATTCATATAAAAATTTGCATAGCTGTTTATCCATAGAAATTGCATGTAAATTCATTCTGGGGCAAAATCAAATGTTCTCAGGCTATATTCTGTTAACATTCAAATGTGTGAATGTGCAAAATACTGCATTGTGGTGCTGGGGAATTTACCTATTTCCTATGATAGTCAGTGCCACTTAGTATCATATTTTGGTTACTATCATGGGAAATAAGTATGCTCCTCAGTTTCTCTGAGAATAGTGCTTCTCTATGCAATGCAGGCAGAAGGGTGCTGTACAAAGCTGCAGGAGCCTTAGTACTCCTCTCAAGAGCCCTTAGCCCTGATGTAAGCAGGCACTTGGTGGGCTAACACTTGGGAGGACAGGATAGTTCAGTTGGTTGCAGACTGGTTGGGAAGTTGAGCTGGGAATTTTCTTTTGTTTGACGTGCATTGCCCTTCTATATGCTGTTTGCTACAAAGCCCAGTTATAGGTGGGGGCAGTGGCCATTTGTACTGTTGGAATATTTGTTAGGGGATGCACTGGACACTTTTACTGCCATTGCTGCCATTGAGCTATATTCTGGGTGTCCAATGCACCCCTGTGTCTTTAAGGAGGAGTGGGCTTCCTCCAGGGTCACCTGCCCTTTGCCTATCCATTATAATGCATGTGCTTCCACTGTGGAGGCTCTTGAGATTTAGAGTTAGGATTAAAGATAATATTGGGGTTGCGTGAAGTGGCTCTGCAGCTTATGCATGTATTTGCAAATGTGTACTAACGAAACCCCTGTTTGTACAGCATACCGTTAGACAGGATAATTTGGTTGATTGTAGGCTGGTCGGTAAGTTGAGCTGGGAATTTTCTTTGGTTTTGTTTGACATGCGTTACCCTTCCATGTGCTCCTTCCTGCAAAGGCCAGTTATAGATGAGGGCAGTGGCAATTTATTTGTGCTGTACAAAGCTTCCTGAAAGCATCACAGCACTGCTCTCAAGAGCCCTGATATAAGCAGGCACTTGGTGTGCTGGCACTTGGGAGGAGTTCTGTAGATATCCAAATACCTTGGGTGGATGTCATTCGGAAGAAGTGAGTATTCCTAGGCAGGGTGCATTTGCACACAGACTGCAGTAGGTAATGCCCTCATAGGGGTGCTAAACCTTCATGATTCAAATAATGGATATCCAATGAATTAAAGTCTTGGGACAGGGGCAGCTGTTTGCTGCAGTTTCTAATGCACACTGTTAGAGGCTCTGTACAGAAATTAGGGTAAGCTCTTTCAGTAGAGAAGAGGACCCTCTACAACTTTACAGACTGAAGGTAAGGCTGGAGTTCAGCTTTCAAGTGATTATAAACATTTGTTTTTTTTAAAAATAAACTAAAATAACAAACATGTTATATTTACCTGCTCTGTGCAAAGATTTTGCACAGAGCAACCACCTACTGGTGCTCCAGGCCCCTCCTCTTTGGCAAGTGCTCCCAGAGCCAGTAGCTGCCACTGCCATCAATCTGCCCAATAGGGAGGGAGACAGCAGAGAAAGCTGCTGCTCTCCTGCATGTTGCTGGGGAGCTCCTGCAGCACAGAAGATTTTGTACCTTAATGCATAGAATGCACTAAAGAGGAGGTCCAGCCCCCCACCATGAAACATTAAAATTCAGCAGCTACAAATACTGCAGCTGCTGACTTTTAATATATGGACAATTTCCTGTCCAGGCAGCCCGCAATGTTGGCACCCCAGCCAATCCTTGGACCAGCTGTCGGGTGCAGCCACCGCCATTCCTGATAAGGGAACCCGGCAGTGAAGCCTTTGGACTTCACAGCCAGCTCCCTACTGCACAATCATAAAGTGCTTTCCAATTGGTGCGGCGGCAAAGGAAGGTGGAGGGGGCCGAACTTCCGGAAGACGGGGCAGCGGCTCGTCTCCCTGGAAGTGGGGAACGGTACTGGTCAAAAACAGTTACCCATTCCTACCTCCCCCCCCGGCACCGGAGGGGGGGGAGAGATGGATAAGCGGAAGTTCCACTTTTGAGTGGAACTCCGCTTTAAGGTACAAAAAAGTTTGAGGCTTTATAACAACTTTAAGGGTGCTGCAAGTATGTGGAAATATCTTCTGGTGCCAGGACTAAATACATGGCACCAATCAACATTCAGCAAATACAAATATCGCACAAACACTGTATAAATAAATTTCCACTCATAAGTGGCCCAAAACAGATTCTTTGGTGTATCTGTGAATATCATTTTTTATTCATTAAACGTTTGGAACTTTAAACAGTGCTGGTAACTTCTCCAAATCCTCAATGTCAGGAATGTATTCACACAGACAACTAAAGTTACCGAAAGGTCCACTGTAAGCATAAAAGACTGTGTGACAGGACTGGACCAAAGTCCTTGTATTGCCTCTATGTAAATGTACATGATAAATCTATACAGTGTAATTACAAGGAAATCATTAAATATATAGATAACCATATAAAGGGCTCATAAGGGTAATATAAAACATCATTGACAGAAAACATTATTAGTCCAGAAAATCTCCATTACATAAGTGCCAAGATGAAGTGTTTCTGCTGATGTACACATTTTATTAGTAAAACCTGGTTAGAAAGAACCTCCAATAAAGAGAAATAGATACGATTTGACAAGGATCATTTAATTTATATGGGTATGTTCACAAAATATCATGGTGAAGGATGAAGGAGGTCATCTTCAAGGCTGAGGGTAATAACAAACTCCTTCTTGTTGTTCTTATATCTGCTTAAAGATACACTATGGTAGTTTATGCTTAATTTTATTTTTTGTTTTCTAATTATTTTTAAGTTTTTTACTTTATTTTTTAAATTATTTCTAGAGTTGAGCGGACACCTGGATGTTCGGGTTCGCCGAGAACTTTTTCGCGAAGTTCGGCAGCGAACTTGACCCGGACTTGACCCCGGACCCCGAACCCCATTGAAGTCAATGGTGACCCGAACTTTTGGGCACAAAAATGGCTGTAAAAAAGTCCTGGAAAGGGCTAGAGGGCTGCAAAAGGAAGCAAAGTGGGGGTTAGAGTAGTACAAGTGCCCTGCAAACAAATGTGGATAGGGAAATAACTTAACCACTTCAGCCCCAGAAGGATTTCCAGCTTTAGGACCGGAGCCCTTTTTGCGATTCGGCGCTGCGTCGCTTTAACTGACAATTGCGCGGTCGTGCGGCGTTGTACCCAAACAAAATTTGTGTCTGTTTTTTCCCACAAATAGAGCTTTCTTTTGGTGGTATTTGATCACCGCTGCGTCATTTCTGATCGCCGCTATAAACAAAAGAAGAGCGACAATTTTGCAAAAAAACACAAATTTCTTACTTTTTGCTAAAATACAAATCCAAAAAAATATATAAAAAAACATTTTTTTTCACCGGTTTTGGCCGATTTATATTCTTCATCATATTTGTGATAAAAAAAATTGCAGTCGGCGTTTATTGATTGGTTTGCGCAAAAGTGGTCGCGTTTACGGATGATGAGAATTCATTTTTGGGGTTTTTATTTATTTTTTTTTTTTTACTAGTAATGGCGGCAATTTGCGATTTTTAGCGGTACTGCGATATTTCAGCGGACATGTTGGAACATTTTGACACTTTTTTGGGACCATTGGCATTTATACAGCGATCAGTGCTATAAAAATGCACTGATTACTGTGTAAATGCCATTGGCAGTGAAGGGGTTAACCTGCAGGGGGCGCTCTAAGGGTTAACTGTGTTCCCTGGGTGTGTTCTTACTGTGGGGGGACTGCCCTAGCTGGGGAAGGGAAGTGGTCACAGCCTCCATGTACAGGAAGGCTGTGATCACAGCCCTTACCCCTTCACAGAACGGAGGTCCGTGTTTACTTACACGGACCTCCGTTCTTACACTCCGGGGGGGGCATCGCGGGTGGCCGGCGGAGATCGACTCCGCCGCACCCGCTCCCTGGCCCTCCCCGAACACAGTGAGCGCGCGGGCGTGCCTCCGGCGGCGCGCGCTCACTAAGCTCGATCCCGCAGCCGCCGTCGTATGACGGCGTTTTGCGGGAAAGAGCCACCTTGTCGCCGTCAATTGCCGACCAGCGGTCGGCAAGCGGTTAAAATCACATAGAAAAATTGGAGGAGGAGGTGGATGTGGAGTAGGAGCCTAGAGGTTGAGGAGGCGGTGACCGTGGCGGTGTAGGTGGAAGGGATGGTGGAGGAGGAGGAGGTAGCCAACACTGTTTTTTGTTTGTTTGTTTTTTTTTCTAATTGGGGTAGGCCCCAAAATATTAAACATATTAAAAAAAAAAGTATACCAATGGCTGTGTGAGGCCGGTCTAAATGTCTATTCTGCACAAGGTACAGACAAGTCTTGTGGGATCCATGCCTGGTTCATTTTAATAAACGTTAGCTTGTCCACGTTGGCTGTGGACAGGTGGCTGCCCTTGTCTGTGATAACACCCCCTGCCGTGCTAAACACACGTTCAGACAATACACTGGCTGCATGGCAGGCCAGCACCTCCAAAGCATAAAGGGCAAGCTCAGGCCATGTGCCCAATTTGGAGACCCAGAAGTTGAATGGGGCAGACCCATCAGTCGGTACGTGTAGGCGTGTACAAGGTATGTTCCACCATGTTGCTGAAATGCTGCCTCCTGCTAAGACGTTGCCTATCAGCTGGTGGTGCTCTTTGTTGTGGCGGGCTGCTGACAAAGCTTTTCCACATTTCGGCCATGCTAACCCTGCCTTCTGAGGTGCTGGCGGTGCCACGGCTGCTTTGGTAACCTCTTCCTCCTCCTCCTCTGCCTTCGCCTTGTGCTTCCACTGAGCCCCCGGTGTCATTTGGGAATGCCCTCAGCAGCGCGTCTACCAGTGTGCGCTTGTAGTCGCGCATCTTCTGATCACGCTCCAGTGAGGGAATTAAGGACAGCATGTTGTCCTTGTAATGGGGATCCAGCAGGGTGGCCACCCAGTAATCAGCACAAGTTAAAATGTGGGCAACTTGGCTGTTGTTGAGCAGGCACTGCAGCATGTAGTCACTCATGTGTGCCAGGCTGCCCAGAGGCAAAGACAAGCTGTCCTCTGTGGGAGGTGTATCATCTATGTCCTCCGTATCACCCCAGCCACGCTCCAGTGATGCCCACGAGCTGCGTTGGGTGCCACCCTGCTGTGAACACGGTTCCTCCTCCTCCTCCTCATCATCCTCGTCCTCATCCTCCAGAACTGTGCCCTGGCTTGAAATTTTTTTACCTGGCCTATGCTGATGCAGGAACCCACCCTCCGAGCCACTTGTGAATGACTGGCCTGATAACTGTGGAAATTACCCCTCTTCCTCCTCCTCCTGTGCCACATCCTCTTCCATCATTGCCCAAAGTGTTTTTTCAAGGAGACATAGAAGTGGGATAGAGAACAGTGTCATCGGCACTGGCCATATTGGTGGAGTACTCGAAACACCGCAATATGGTACATAGGTCTCGTATGGAGGCCCACTCATTGGTGGTGAAGTGGTGCTGTTCCGCAGAGTGACTGACCCGTGCGTGCTGAAGCTGAAACTCCACTATTGCCTGCTGCTGCTCGCACAGTCTCTCCAGCATGTGCAAGGTGGAGTTCCACCTTGTGGGCACGTCTCATAGAAGCGGGAAGGCCGAAGTTTTGCTGCAGAGCAGACAGGCGAGCAGCAGCAGGGTGAGAACGCCGAAAGCGCGCACAGATGGCCCGCACTTTCTGTAGCAGCTCTGACATATCCAGGAAGTTTTTTAGAAATTTCTGCACCACCAAATTCAGCACATGCGCCAGGCAAGGGATGTGCCTCAAACCTGCTATGGCCCACAGCTGCTACGAGATTTCGCCCATTATCGCACACCACCAGGCGGGCTTGAGGCTCAGTGGCAACGACCACTCATCGGTCTGTTGTTCAATGCCCGTCCACAGCTGCTGCGCAGTGTGGGGTTTATCCCCCAAATATATCAGTTTTAAAACAGCCTGCTGTCGTTTCCCCCCGGATGTGCTGAAGTTGGTGGTGAAGGTGTTACGCTGACCAGATGAGGAGGTGGTAGAGGAGGAGGAAGCGGAGTAGGAGGAGGAGGCAACAGGAGGCAAAGAGAAATGCCCTACAATCCTCGGTGGCGAAGGACATGCGCCAAACAGCTAGCCGCCTCAGGACCACCCGCCACTACATTTGCCCAGTGTGCAGTTGGCGAGATATAGCGTCCCTGCCCGGGCTTACTGGTCCATGTATCAGTGGACCTTGCCACAGATGGCGTTGCGCAGTGCACACCTGATCTTGTCCCCGACTTGTTTGTGCAGGCTAGCCTGGAAAAGTAGTGGCGGCTGGGAACCACGTACTGTGGGACAGACACCGCCATCAGGTTTTTAAAACTGTCCATGTCCACCAGACGGAATGACAGCATTTCAAAGGCCAGGAATTTTGAAATGCTGGCATTCAGGGCCAGGGATCGCGAGTGGGTAGGGGGTACTTCCTCTTTCTCTCCAGTGTTTGGGACATGGACAGCTGTAAGCTTCCATGGGACTGTATGGAAATGCTTGGGGACGGTGGCGGACATGGTGGCTTTGCTGTCACATTGTCTGTTTGCTGGGTGGCAGGTGACACTGGCACTGTAGAGGTGGAGCAAGAGGCTGAGGCAGCAGCAGAAGAGGAAGCAGGAGGAGCCTTTTTGGATTTTGAGGTGCTTATTCCACTGCAGCTCGTGCTTTGCATGTAGATGCCTGGTCATGCAGGCTGTGCTCAGGTTTAGAACATTTATGCCTTGCTTCAGGCTCTGATTGCACAGCTTGCAAACCACTCGTGTCTTGTCGTCAGCACATTGTCTGAAGAACTGCCATGCCGGGGAACTCCTTTTTGCTGCCTTTGGTGTGCTAGGTCCCTGAGTGTGGTGGGTAGTAGCAGCTGTACTGTCTAGGGGATGGTCACTCCGCTTTTGCAACCTGCTTCCTCTTTTGCTGTGCTGGTGCCTCTGTGCGACCACCACCTCTTCCTCCAAACTCCACACGTCACTCACATGACCTTCATTCCATGTGGGGTCTAGGACCTCATCCTCCTCCACATCATCTTCCACCCACCCTTCACTACTGCCCTCCTTGTCAGTCTGCACACTATGGAAAGCTGCAGCAGTTGGCACCTGTGTTTTGTCATCATCAGAGACGTGCTGCGCTGGTGTTTCTATGTCCTCATCCTGAAACAGAAGTGGTTGGGCATCGGTGCACTCAATGTCTTCCACTTCTGGGGCAGGGCTATGTGGATGGCCCACGGAAAGCACACCAGCAGAGTCATCAAAAAGCTAAAGAGACTGCTGCATGACTTGGGGCTCAGACTGCTTGGCTGATTTACAAGGGGCTGAGGTGAAAGACAGATGGCCATGGGGTTCAGGTGCCAACTCTGAGCTTTCATCAAGAGACAATGTGAAGGAACTGGAGGCATTGTCAGCCACCCAATCTACTATCGCCTGTACTTGTTCTGGCCTCACCATTCGTAGAGCGGCATTCGGGCCTACCATATAATGTTGAAGGTTCTGTTGGCTACTCGCACCTGATGAAGGTGCTTCACTTGTGCGTGTAGCTGGCACAAATCGACCACGTCCTCTCCTTGCAATAGGAACTTCACCAACCACCAACACCAGCAGCACCACGACCACGTCCCTTATTTGACGCTCTCCTCATTCTGGAAGCAAATGTACTATGTAGCACTATTTATTAATAATAAAAAAACACAGAATAATAAACTATTATTCTTTTTTTTTTAAACCAGCAATGTACATGCACTTTTTATTTTTGTGCAAGAAATGCACTGCTGGCCGCAAATGTAGTATTTAGAATATTTTTTTTTTAAACCAGAAATGTAGACGCACTTTTTATTTTTGCGCAAGAAATGCACAGCAAGGTGCAAATGTACTATGTAGCACTATTTATTAATACTAAAAAAAAAGAATAATACATTATTCATTTTTTTTTAAAACAGCAACGTAGACGCTCACACCAGCAGCAGGAACCTCTCCCTACACCGGTATGAGATGATTTTAGAACGCTAATCTGTCCCTTACAGCACCGACAGATACCTGTCCCTACTGCAGTATGAGATGATTTTAGAACGATAATCTGTCCCTCACAGCACCGACAGGAACCTCTCCCTATACCAGTATGAGATGATTTTAGAACGCTAATCTGTCCCTCACAGCACCAACAGGAACCTGTCCCTACTCCAGTATGAGATGATTTTAGAACGATAATCTGTCCCTCACAGCACCGACAGGAACCTTTCCCTACTCCAGTATGAGATTATTTTAGAATGCTAATCTGTCCCTCACAGCACCGACAGGAACCTGTCCCTACACCAGTATGAGATGATTTTAGAACGATAATCTGTCCCTCACAGCACCGACAGGAACCTCTCCCTACTCCAGT
>BLSH010101080.1:260771-297749 GCA_018402905.1 Glandirana rugosa | reverse complement strand
CCCCCCCCCCCCCCCCCCAACCTCAAGTGTAAGCAAGCCCTTAACATTAACAGTCAGGCTCTAAGACGTACAACACTAGACTGCGACATTAACAAATCACAATGTGAAGCAGCAAGCACTTAAAATGTGAAAGTTGCAAAAAATATGGCTTACTGGTGAACATTACAATGGATCGGACTATATACTCATTGAAAATAAACTATAGAGTCTCTTTAATGCACATTAATAGGAGAATTTCTTTGTTGAGAACTTTACGTCCGGAAGGGTTTTTGGCAAGATAAACAAAGCTTGGGTAAAAAGATTTCAGTACTTTTCAGGTCATGTATTATTCTCCAGATCGTTTTAAAAGGTTAAGGAATGATCCTAGTTGTGTGAAATTGGAGCTGGTGTAGGTTAGGCTTCTAATACAATAAGAGTTTTATATTACTGGGGTGAAAGCGCTAGTCTTGATTTACAGTGCTCCAGGCTGTTTGTTTATGCTTTTTAATGGGTTTAGAGCAATTTAAAGTCTAGCGAAGCTGTCAGCCGCCCTCACATTTTAAGAAACTGTCTAACTGTAAGAACATGAAGCGCAGCCAAAGAGTTTCAGCACGCAGTAATCTCGACAAAAGTTTTCTGTTTAAATTGATTTTCTGCTGAGATTACTTGGGTTTTTTCGCTTTGAGCCTCTGTGCTGAGCCTCATTTTCAAGATATCAACAAAGCGTTCTTAGTTTGCTCTACTTAACTAACGGATTGTGTGTCCTAAATAGTTTCTCTTTACAGTTGTTATTATTGTCATCTAAAAGGCAAAAAATGCTTTAGGCGCCTGTTTCAAAACTTCTTTCTTTTTTTTATTATAGTTTTTTATCATAAGCTTTGCCTCCATCCTTTTTAAAATCTGAAACTGGGAACACTGAGTACTTGTTTATATTCTTTTAAAGAAGAATTCCAGGTATGGATATTTTTACATAGTTACAATGGTCCAGCTTGGACTAATGCAAGTTATGTGTGCCGTGGTGGTGGGATTCCTCTAGAACAAAATGTAGATACTAATTGCTGCGCTAAGCACATACAGATGTCAGCAGCCGGCACAATATTGTTGAACGTCCACAATAAAAGTAACTATTAAAAGATGGTGCAGCGCTTAGAACTAAAATAAAATAAATTGAAACAATCCAGACACGATGAACTCCTCTAAACAATCATACATACATATCAATGTGAGCATGCACTTCCCACACAGCTGGACACGTATACGTCGGATTCACTTCTACCACAGGTATGACATCTGGCACTTCAACTACCACCACTTCCGTTCTCTGTGTTTGCTGTCTTGTTGGGGTTGCCGCCCCCTGCCATGCCCCCAGAGCTCCCGAGATGATGCTCCCAGTCGGCTTGTGTTCTCTGGCATGGGCACCTACTCCCAGCAGCATCATTTATATAGGCTTGCTCCTGACGGGTGATATACAAAAGATCACGAAACGCGTAGAGCTACGGACGGTCCTATCTCCAAAAAATCATATTCAAATTCATGATCCCTTACTGTATTTGATATGTATATTTTTATTGGTACAACTTTATAGAGGTGGTTAACAATTTGGCTATGAGCCTTAAATACCACACAACACTATGTGACTATGTGGGTTTCTTTGAGAATTACTATATGATGAATCAGTACAGTGTTACAGTGGGGATCGAAAGTTTGGGCACCCCAGGTAAAAATTTGTATTAATGTGCATAAAGAAGCCAAGGAAAGATGGAAAAAGCTCCAAAAGGCATCAAATTACAGATTAGACATTCTTATAATATGTCAACAAAAGTTAGATTTTATTTCCATCATTGACACTTTCAAAATTACAGAAATCAAAAAAATGGCGTCTTCAAAAGTTTGGGCACCCTGCAGAATTTATAGCATGCACTGCCCCCTTTGCAAGGCTGAGACCTGCCAGTGTCATGGATTGTTCTCAATCATCGTCTGGGAAGACCAGGTGATGTCAATCTCAAAGGTTTTAAATGCCCAGACTCATCTGACCTTGCCCCAACAATCAGCACCATGGGATCTTCTAAGCAGTTGTCTAGAAACCTGAAACTGAAAATAGTTGACGCTCACAAAGCTGGAGAAGGCTATAAGAAGATAGCAAAGCGTTTTCAGATGTCAACATCCTCTGTTCGGAATGTAATTAAGAAATGGCAGTCATCAGGAACAGTGAAAGTTAAAGCAAGATCTGGAAGACCAAGAAAAATATCAGACAGAACAGCTCGCAGGATTGTGAGAAAAACAATTCAAAACCCACGTTTGACTGCACAATCCCTCCAGAAAGATCTGGCAGACACTGGAGTTGTGGTACACTATTCCACTATAAAGAGATACTTGTACAAATATGGTCTTCATGGAAGAGTCATCAGAAGAAAACCTCTTCTACGTCCTCACCACAAAAATCAGCGTTTGAACTTTGCAAATGAACATAAAGATAAGCCTGATGTATTTTGGAAACAAGTTCTGTGGACCGATGAGGTTAAAATTGAACTTTTTGGCCAGAATGAGCAAAGGTACGTTTGGAGAAGAAGGGGCACAGAAGTTAATGAAAAGAACCTCTGTCCAACTGTTAAGCATGGGGGTGGATCAATCATGCTTTGGGGTTGTATTGCAGCCAGTGGCACAGGGAACATCTCACGAGTAGAAGGAAAAATGGATTCAATAAAATTTCAGCAAATTTTGGATGGTAACTTGATGCCATCTGTGAAAAAGCTGAAGTTAAAGAGAGGATGGCTTCTACAAATGGATAATGATCCTAAACACACCTCGAAATCCACGGGGGATTACATCAAGAGGCATAAACTGAAGGTTTTGCCATGGCCTTCACAATCTCCTGACCTCAACATGATTGAAAATCTATGGATAGACCTTAAAAGAGCAGTGCGTGACAGACAGCCCAGAAATGTCAAAGAACTGGAAGACTTTTGTAAGGAAGAATGGGCAAAGATACCTCAAACAAGAATTGAAAGATTCTTGGCTGGCTACAAAAAGCACTTACAAGCTGTGATACTTGCCAAAGGGGGCAGTACACGATATTAACTCTGCAGGGTGCCCAAACTTTTGCAGACGCCATTTTTTTGTTTTCTGTTATTTTGAAAGTGTAAATGATGGAAATAAAATCTGACTTTTGTTGACATGTTATAAGAATGTCTAATCTGTAATCTGATGCCTTTTGGAGATTTTTCCATCATTCCTTGGCTTCTTTATGCACATTAATACAAATTTTTACCTGGGGTGCCCAAACTTTCGATCCCCATTGTATTTATATATTTTTTATGTCCGTGTATCATTGTAGGGCATAATCTCACATTGATATGTATGATGATATGTATGTATGATTTGAAAATAAATAACACTGCTTTCATGGATGAGTATTTTTATTTACCATTGCACGCCTCCTGTAAAGTCCCGCCTCGTTCCCCCCCTCATTGTAGAACATTGACAGGGATGGAGGCCTGGTATCCCTTATAAGCCATGCCTCATTTAAAGTCCCACTTACCCTATATATTTTTAACCTCTAAACAATGTGAGTCAAAGAGATGAAGAACCAGTCCAATAAGCCTTCCAGATCACAACCAGGCTTTTACCGGGAACCAGATCAGGTAGAAGAGTATACTCCAGTGGGGATGTTATGCTGCCACAGTGTTCCGCTCACTTGTACATCCAGGGTCACTCCATCCTTAGCCCCATCACCATGCAAGGCAAAGAAACTCTCATGGTGCAGTATATCAAGTTGAATTTATTAAATAAAAAATATTGCACTCACGTCAAAGCAATAAAAGTAAGGCCTGTCTATAATCCTGGGAACTTCCAGCGTTCCCCACCACTAAGATGGCCGCCGCGTCTCCGTCCAGGCTCCTTCGTCGCGGCCTAGGCTCCTCCCAATGCGTTCCATCATAGAGTGACGTCGTCAAGGGCCTCCAAACTGTGATTTCCGAACTATGGCCCAGGGGCTGGATGCTACCCTTTGCTTGCCTTTATCTGGTCCTTGGACCATTATTCCTCCCAAGGATATGAGACATTATTTCTCCCACTGACACCAAAAATGGGGCAATATTACCTGTGCTAACACTAACAATAGGGTACTATCACTTCCACTGACACCAACGATGGACACGGCACTATTTTTCCCACTGGTACCAATGATGGGGCATTATTCTTCCCGCTGACACCAACGATGGGGCACTATCCTTCCCACTGACTAGACATATACGTTTTGTTGCGTTGCAAATTAATATGCGTTCAAATTTTTCATTATTCAGAGATTTGGATATATCCGAATACACAAATTACAATATAAACGGATTTCAGTCTGAATTTCAGAAATTCGGACTGAAATTTGAATCTAATTTTACATCGAACTCCAGTCGATTTCTAACTGTACATATATTGCTGAAAACCAAAGACTGCGTGCGTTATTAGAGTACCATTTCGAAATGATGGCGTTTTTGTTAATCCAAAGCTGATTTAAAGTGTCATTGTAATCGTTTGATGAAGATTTTTCCTTTGTTCACTTTGCCACATTTGAATCGTAAAAAAAAAAAAAAAAAAATCTAAAGTTTTTGATTTGACCGATTCAAAATGTATCAATTCGAATGTTTCGAATCGAAAAAAAACAGTAGATTCGAAGAAGATTCGAAAAAGACATAAAACTAATTTTAAATATGAATCCCGAATACAAATTAACCACATCAACTAAATTTAATGAAACTAAATAAGATTGACGAATCAAAACTAAACAAATTTTTTTCGTCCTGCACGTGTCTACCACTGACACCAATGATTAGGAACTATTCATCCCACTGACACCAACACACTAATGCCAGAACATTTTCTACTCCCACTGACCACAGTCCAGCCCCCGTATAGCTTGAAGGACTATAAATTGACCCTTTGTTTAGAAAGATTGGAGACTTTGCTCTAGAACAGTGTTTGTCAACTTATGAGCTAAAGAGTGCCTCAAATGTGGCCCCTGACATCACCAAAGGGCCACACATAATGTTCAATATATGTAATGCTTGAGAGGACTGCCAGAAACTGCAGACCTAATAGAGGAAATAAGGGTGTGAGATTGTGGAAATGCTACATTTTTGGCTGGGGATATGCTGTAGAAGACAGTACAAAACTGCGAACGTGTTACATGATGCTAGTAGAGATCAGCGCTATGACCCTAATCAATGTTCCCTCTAAAGATTGCTGAAGTCAAAGGTCTGCACATCATATACCAAAGGGTCACGAGCGGGCCTTGGACTGCGTGTTGGGCACCAGGGACAAAGAAGCTGGAAATCACTGTAGTAAGCATTTCAGCTATGTTCTGGGTTCCATGCCGAGTGGCTGCCCTACTGCGTTGTGAACACAAAAGGTTGGCTGCTCGGCATGGGTGCCACTCAGAGAGTCCTATGCATTTTCTCAGTGAATGCAAGGAGTTCTCTGATTGGACGAAGCAAAGAGGGAAGTAATGATGCCACGCTCTCCATTTTGTCCATTCAGAGAATGCTTTGCATTCATTGAGAAAATCCTAAGTATTCTCTGAATGATGCCAGTGCCAAGCCTGCAACCTCCTGTGTTAGCAACCCATCACAACACTCAGCATTTGACCTGGATGCTATTGGAGATAACTGGAGTTGCAGAGCCTACTACAGTTTCTTCCAGTTTCCAGAGGGAATCCACAGGTATGGTATATACATAGTTAAATTGGATCATGCTGGAATAATGTAACTATGTAATCACATGATCAGGCCTATCAGCTACAATTGCATGATCAGCCATATTGTTGTAATAAAACATAAAATGCTAAGATCAGCAATTGGCTATTTTCAATAGAAGACATTTCCAGGGATGTCTTTTGTACACCAGCAATGCAGAGAACACCTTTCTACAAGGAAAATGAACTTGTCTTAAAAAAACAAAAACACATAACTACAGATCGAAATGGAAAGGTCACTACATACAAGAGGGCTTTTGTGGCAATTATGTATTATATTATTTTTTTCCATCAAAAATGTGGTTACCCTTTAATAAATTTAGGAAACACTGCCACAGGGAATTAATTAGGAAGGCAGTTGAATGCATGATTTCATGAAAACCTGTGGGACATGTGACTATGTAAAGTAGGAATCTATTTTTCATAGTAGAAATTGTCTTTATTTTCTCAAGCACATGGATGTATTAAATAAGTTATATATGCACAACATCTTACGAATACATCCAAGACCTGATTTATTTTACTTTTCTTATTAAATACTGAATTACTTTTTTTTAATTCAGTAACTTTCTGTTGGTCTGCATTTTAATAACACATTTTCTGGCAGCCTATTGAATGATACAGGTCCAGCCAAAAACAGCTAATTTAAATTCTGAAATGTGTCTCCTCTGGGATATCAGTGTAAGATAAACAGTTTCCAGATCAAGGTGTTTTAATGAGATAAATCCTTATATTAAAACAGATTGTTGTTAGAGACACAGGAGCCATATTGGGAAATGCCACAAACTGTTCTCATACACCGCTTCCCACTAACAAATCAGCTCAAGTTTATTTAAAGTTTTGCAAAAATGGTTTGATTAAAACTGAACCCCAGGCAAACAGCAAGATACACACATTAAAAACATACAAGAGAGTTGTTTTATCTGACAAAGGATTTGTATTTTTGTCCGCCCAGTTCTGAGATTTGCACAGCACAGTCAGATGGATGACACCACTTACTGTAAGGGACACAGTGGTGTCCTCTTTCCACCTCCAACCTGCTGACCGGACAGTCAAAGAGCAGCAGTAAACGCATTAAATCCTTTCTCTGCCTACTTTGCTTTCTCCTACAGCCAGCATGTTCCTTGTCAGCATTATGGCATGCAGCACACATGGTTGGCATCTAGGCTTCCCTGTCCTTTTCCCAATCTGAGTGCTGCTAGATGATGACACCAAGTTAAATACAGGTTAAATACAGGTGCTAACAAAGGTTTAATTTAGGGCCATGTAGATCTATGTAAGTGCAAAGAGGTGTGTTTTTTTAGGTGCGTTCTTATGCATCAAAGTGCATTTCCTTTGTTTGTAAATTATTTTTTTTAACAACAAACATGTTATACTTACCTGCTTAATGCAAAGGTTTTGCGCAGAGCAGCCCTGATCCTCCTCTTCTCAGGTCCCCTGATCCTGGGTCCTCCTTTGCTGAGTGCCCCCATAGCAAGCCACTTGGTATAGGGGGCACTTGTGTATGCTTGCTCCTGAGCCCCACTCTGTGTGTCCATAAAACACGCAGATTGGGCCTCGGCCCCACCTCACGCTCCTTCGTCACAGGCTGTGATTGACAGCAGTGGGCATTAATTGGTCCCACTGCTATATCTGAGCCAGTGGGGAGGGATAGAGCCTCTGCTCTCATGCACATTACTGGATCGAGATCAAGCTCAGGTATGTATTTAGAAGACAAAAATCTTACCAAAATAGGGACACAGGGTATCAAATTAATATCTAGCCAATAGATTATCAGCAAAAAAATGAATATACACCAAATTAATTCCAGTGTCCATAAAACAATCCAATACAGTATAAAGTCCCACTATGTGATCCGTGGTGAGATTACACCTCCAGTCATGCTCTGAACATGCAACCAATGGTGCTTTAATAAGGTGTGCTTTCGTGGTCCACGCCACCCTCTGATCACAACTGCTAAAAGTTCCATCACCCGGATGTGACGTCAGGCACCACGTAACCCCTCCCCTACGTGTTTTGCCATAATAGCATCATCCTTAAGTTCATTATTATGTATTTGGGGAGCCTGCGGGGAGGAGCTGCACGCAGAAGGGTTTTTTTTACCCTACTGCATTGAAAAAACCTTCTGCCTTTACAACCACTTTAACATGTAATGCACCAGCATCGGGTTTGCATGTTCTCCCTGTACATGCATACATTTCTTGTGAGTGCTCTGGTTTCCTCCCACTCTCGAAAGATATGCTGGAAGGTTCATGGTTTTTGTCTAGATTGGCCCTAGTATGCGTATGCATACATGTGAGATCAGGACCTTAGATTGTAAGCTTCATGGGGGCATTACAAGCGCTATATAATTACTTGTAATAAATAAAGTGGTGTGTTGCTCTGGGGTAAACACATAACAAGATCCATCAGATAATGAAGAGTATGTACACAATTTTAAGTAACACAGTTTTGAAGTTTACAAGTCACCTTGCAACCAAACAATTTTATCCCAAGCAGGCACTGTTACATATAACAACTATTCCTTTGATATCATACAAGCTTGTCTCTTTGAATCTCTGGCCTCAGGTGTCTTCCTTCCCTGGAGTCTCAAGCATTCCTTCCATCAATGCCTCTTGCAGAATTCCTTTACACCTTGTTTTTTCTTTTTGTACTGGCGGCATTTGTTTTACTAACAGTGTTTCTGTAACTTCATGAACTTAGAACTCCAGCTATAAATACTTACCCCCGCAAAGCTCCCAGAGTCTTAAAAAATACTTATTCCTACTTTTAGCCAGTCTGGTGACGACATGATTCCTTAATCCTCTTTCTGGATGGTGGCAAGGGGCAAGCTTTTGTCCTGGACTGAGCAGCACTTACATAATGGCTGCTGAGTACTGTGAACCTAGCTTGCATGATGGGTTATCCCCAGGGTCCACACAGCCCAGCAACACTGTAATGCTTGTAAGAAACAGGCAGAATTATTTGACTGTCAACTGTGCCTGAAGACGGCTGGTGGTGGTGCACCAAGGAGGAAGCTGCAGACAGGCTGCAGAGAGAAGCGGGTAAGTAAAGCTTGAGCTCATTTTTCTTTGATACAGTAGAGGGTAGGGAGCACAAAAAAATTAAGTGGAGCTCTTTATTGAGCTTGTATTTGTATACCTGAGCTTCTCGTGTTTGGGACACCCAAAACACTTTTGAAACTGTTTAAAGGTATGTACAGCCATTGTAGGAGCCTACATGTATTTGCCACCTGCTATATCATCAGTCCAGGTATACTTTGGGTGCCTCTTACAACCATCTCCTATATTTGAATGCAGCTCACAAGCAAAGGTTGAGGCCCTCTTCTTTTGAAGCCACATAAGCCTTGATGGTCCTTTTCTATGAACTGGATAAAGGCTCATAGCAGTTGCCTACTGACTTTTCATTGTACACTATGGCAGGGGTCTCCAAACGTTTTAAAGAAAGGGCCAGTTTACTGTACTTTGGGCTTTAGGGGGGGGCTTAACTATGACCAGAGTGAGTAGAAAATGTCCCAGCATCAGTGGAAGTAAACCCTGCCCCATCATTGGTTTTAACAGGAGAAATAGTGCCCCATGGCTGGTACTGTAGAATGAATAGTTCCCCCTTCATTGGTCTTACCAAGAGGAATAGTGCCCCATCAATGGTGTCAGTGGGATGAAGAGTGCCCCATCGATGGTGTCAGTGGGATGAATAGTGCCCCATTAATAGTGTCAGTGGGTGGAAAGCTGCCTTATCTTTGATGTCAGTTGGAGAAGTAGTGTCCCAAGGGCCACATAAAGGCAAGCAAAGAGCCGCATTTGGCACCCGGGGTGCAATTTGGAGACCACTGCACTATGGGGTTGATTTACTAAAGCCAAAAAGACTGTGCACTTAGCACCAGAAGTTGCACTTTGCAAGATAGTTTTCCCCGGAGCTTAGTGAATGAAATTAAGCTCTGTTGACTTACAACATCCAATCATGTGCAGCAAAAACTTGGTTTCTGTTTTTTTTGCACGTGATTGTGGTGAAATTTCAATCACTTGGCTGTAGGGAAAATTCCCTTCCCTTGCAAAGTGAACTGCCAATTTGCCTTTGGTAAATCAGCCCCTAAAAAAAAAGACAAAAAAAAAAACACATT
This sequence comes from Glandirana rugosa, assembly GCA_018402905.1. Lineage (NCBI taxonomy): Eukaryota > Metazoa > Chordata > Amphibia > Anura > Ranidae > Glandirana > Glandirana rugosa. The sequence continues at coordinate 287,907 of BLSH010101080.1, read as the reverse complement.
TGTACTGTAGCTCAATACCTTCACACTTGTTTTCATCCAGTTTTGTATCACTTGGAGTTTATCAGTAGCAACAGTACAGGGGCTGATCATCCTCTGATACTGTTTATTTCTCATGCAAGTTAAATCCTTACAGAAATAATTAACTGATAAAATAAAATGCAGGATTATTTTTAGTGTTTCTGCTCTGTCTGTTTTCCTGCTAAACACCATTTCTGACAAATGAGGCCGGAAAGGTTTGTGACATTGAAAATGATGGTTCAAATCAGACCAATGATGTGAGGGGGGAGATGTCTTGATTTGAAATTCCACAAGAGCAGGTAAAAGATCACATCAAGGAGCTCTCTTCCCTACAGAATGCCCATTTAATCAAGCTAAAACCTCTTGGCTCACTTTCTCAGCTGCTTGCACCGAGCAGCAGAAAAAGGCAATCAAGGAATCTCTCCAGAATTGTTCCAGCGTGTTAATTGAACCTCAAATGGCCATTATCACATCCATATTCAGCACTGATCATGTATATAGTCTGTGCTGAAATTACATGGGAAGAGGGTTGTAAAATTTCATAACACATGTGTCATTTTATTACAGTTCACTTCATTTTATTAATGCGGTATTTAGGGAATGGAGTTAAGAGGAATAACGATTTTTAAAGAGGACCTATCTCTTTTCAAACGTTTTACATACCCATCAGCGTACTACTGTGTAATACATTTTCTTATATTTTCTCAGTTTATTTTCATGGCCTCATCTTCAATAGAAACTTTTGACCTGAGTTTTGCACTGAATGTGGACTACAGAGTTCATTTTAGGACATCCAATCTAGAAGAATTCCAACAGGGCCACTTGTTCCTGGCTAAGAAGGGATTTACCTCACTTTACAGAGGATTTTATCACCTTCTGTTGTGTCTACTTGACAGGAAGGAAATCTCTTGGCATGGGACAAAGCAAACAACTGGCAAGGGTTTTAGCCATTCCTTATTTTATTTAAAATTTAATAAAATTAATTGTGATATGATTTAAGGAATTTCCAAATAAAAATCACTTTATTATAATTCAGTACCACTACATGATATATTTTTAAAGAGGCATGAAATATTAACTGGATTTGATTTAAAACACATAGTTAAAGTGGTTCTATGGTTCTACAGGCTCAAGGTTTTTTTTTTTTGTTTTACCTTAATGCATTCTTTGCATTAACCTCCCTGGCGGTATGAATATTTCAGATTTTTGGTGCTGAAAGCGGTACATTATTTTGCATGGAAATTTGGCGTTTTATATTATAGGCCTGTAATTCTTAGCAATAACTCACGTAAATCTGTCCAAACAAAAGTCTAGTAGACATCCCGGGTATGATAAAGTTTGAAACACAAAATCATAAATTATAATATATATGAAAAAAATATATAATATAATAAAAATTTAAGAAGTTAAGAAGTTTTGTGACTGATCTGAAGAAACCAACAATTCACCTTCAAATCAAACTGTAACTGGCACTTTCAAATATAGACTTTGCATAAGAACTTTTTATAGGCACCAGCACCTTCTAAAATAATGTACTAATTTTATATGATGTTTCAAAATTTATAAATGTATCACATGATCATATGATGTTTTAAATACTATATATTGTTTGAAATTTATGCACACAAACCAGTTTACTAGATAAAGTAACTTGCACAGGCACTGGCACTTTAGAATAAAGATTCATATTATTTTATGCCAGCGCTGTTGGAACAGCAAGTAGTGCTGTTCATACAAACAATATAATAAATATAAATAATTATCAAAGATGATAATATCATAATAAAATTTATTCAATAATGTAATCTAGTCAAAAACACAGAAATTTGCTCAGTTGCAGAATTGTCTCTGTCGTCACTTTCAGTGTTTGATGATAAATTTCCCCAAAAATCAGTATCACTCAATTCTGCAAGTGATTCTCATTCACTATCGCTGTTTTCTAGCTGATCAAAAACCACTTTTGATGTACAGGGACACTTTTTTATGCCATGGATATTCTCAAGTTTCCAGGCAGAAAGAATGACATATATAATATAAAAGTGCATGCAGGGCAATGAATAAAGCATTAGGGACAAAAGGGATGTGATATTTGATACAGTAATGTAATCTTACAGATTACAGTGTACGGTATGTTTGCTGTGTGTTTCCCTTTTTGAATTTCCCGGCAGGCTCCGCCCCCGTGCGGTACGATGCACGCAGGGAACGGAGCCCGGCACACAGAGGCATTGGGCGGAGGACACAGCCCACAGACACTGCGGGGGGGACATCGCTGGATCCAGGGGACAAGGTAAGTAACCTAGCCTGGATCCAGCAATGCAATCCCGAGTGTGGCTCGGGGTTACCGCTATTTGCAGTGAAAACATACTCCGAGCCACACTCGGGAATACCATCAAGGAGGCTACGGTAAAAAACCTTCTGGGTGAAGCCCCCCTCCCCCAATTATACATACCTGAGCAACATCTCGATCCAGTGATGTGCATGAGAGCAGCAACTCTACTAGGTCTCTCATTGCGTGAACCAAAAAGTAAAAAAACTCTATGGCGCAAGAAAATTGTAACATGAAGTCCCAAATTGAGTCCAAAATATGTAACAATCACTTGTTCATGGGCTGCAGCACTTCCAGTAGAGTATTGGATAGTCTCTAGGTACTAAGTCAGTGGGAAAACAGAAGGAGTTGCCATCTAAGTGTATCAGTTTAATAAACCATTCAATAAAAACAAAAGGGTTAAAAAATGCACTGAGAAAGGATAAATGACAGGCACATCTAATAATCCTTGGTTCACTTGCAGAGCTGGATGGACAAAGACCGCTGGGAGACTGGGGATTATTAGATGTGCCTGTCATCTACCCTTTCTCTGTGAGTGCATTTTAACCCTTTGTTTTTTATGGAATGGTTTATTAAACTGATACACTTAGAAGGCGGTGCCTTCTGTTTTTTCTGTGAGCATTGGCTCACATTGGGTTCCCGCTACTGCCGATCACAGCCATGGATGAATGAACTTACAGAACGCTAGCTTGGGAGCCAGCCTGCTCAAGCACCCTCATAGCAGGGGGAGAAGGCAGGATCACTGGCGGGGGACCCAAAAAGAAGAGGATCGGGGGTGCTCTGTGCAAAACCATTACACAGAGCAGATAAGTATAACATGTGTGTTATTTAAAAATAAAATGACAACCTTTAGAATCACTTTAAAAGCATAGTTGAAAGCAAACGTGTCCCAAAATATATTTTAGTTTTGGGTAAATGGCAGCCACCTAAATCACCCTCCAGCTTCTTAGATTTTCCAAGAGCCTTCAAATGGCAAGGCCAATTGTTTCTTTCACTCCTTGTTGGCTTCTCCTATTAGTCTATTCTACATTATGGGGGGACTAAAAGGGATGAATGGCACCGTCACTTGGCTTTTTTTTTGCTGCAACAGACTGCAGAACGTGGATTTCAGAGAGATTACTATTCTAGAATTCCCGAGAAATATAACAAGCAGAAATGTGAGTCAGCATACCAAGCGCAACTGAAGTTTCTGTTGTGGGTTGAGCTGGCCTTTTGTACAGACTCTAATTCTAGCATTTTTTTCTTGGGCACCTTTTCATATGTTGCCATGTCAGTTAGTCTTATTAATAAGAGAAAGAGAAATGTACAAGGATCAGTAACCCATAGCAGACTAAAAACATCTTTCAGTAACCTGAGCACAATAAACTGAGCTTTACTGATCTTTGAGAGCACAATGGTGTTTTATGTTGAATAATTAAAGCAGGGCTACAGTCAAATCATCATTCTCCCCAGTTAGCCACACATTCTTGCTACATTAAACTCTATAGACTGTGTATATATATATATATATATATATATATATATATATATATATTGTGGCAATATGCAAGGCAAAGTGGTAGACAGACGCTACCTGACGCCTCGTATGCATTCATGTGGACTGGATTAAGCGGACTCTGGTCCGGATTTTACCAGCCACGATGACAGGGCTGGTTTTGATCTGGAGTTTGTGGTCCACTGGAGTCCACCAGCAGATGGACTTAAATAATTAGGAAGAAATCTCACTTGAGCTCCGGCCTGAACCTCAAAGAGGGATCTGAGGGAGCTCTGTGTGCTGTTTTGGACTTTAAACCAAGGTTTGCATTTTGCTTATGTTTTGTGGTTGTCGGGGGGCCAGCCCCACACCATATAGAGAGGAAACTATACTGTTTAGTTTAGAGCAAGGACTTATTTTCTGTTTGTTTTGTTTTTAACCTGCAAACTTATTTATCAGTAAACCTGGCAAGCTGCCAAATTTTAAGGAAAGTTGCCTGCACACTGACTATTTTTCCTCTGGAAAGCTGATCCCCACTAGCTAATCTCCCACACGTGGTGGAGTTCAGCGTGCATCTTTCCAAGATGGAGGAAATGCTGAAGGCCTTGCTACAAGTCAATGCAGCTCAGCGGAAAACCAGAGAGCCACAGCATAACAGGCGGCTCAACAGGCGGCGCTGCAGGAAACCAACCGCCAGGTCGCAGAGGCCACTGCAGCACAACAGGTAGCTCTGCAGGAAAATAACCTCTGGATCGCACAGGCCGTTGTAGCCCAGTGGGAGGAAAGTCGCCAGGCTATTGCAGCACAACAGCAGATGAACCAACAGTTTGCGGAGGCCCTGCTGGAGTTAAAAAAAGAGCCCGCACCTCCGGTGAAAGTGGAACCAAAGTTGGTACGCGCCTCTTACTACATGCAGAAGATGACACCTGCAGATGACGTGGAGGCGTATCTCACGGCGTTTAAAAGATTCACTCTTCGTGAAGGATGGCCAAATGAACAGTGAGCGGGATTGTTGGCACCATTTGCGACCGATGAACCACAAAAAGCCTATTTTGATCTGGAACCAGATAAAGACCAGGACTTTTAGACTCTAAAGGCAGAGTTACTTGCACGGCTAGGGATCACCATGGCCTAACGGGTACATCAGTGGACCTACCGCACCGACAAGACACCCCGCTCACAGATGTTCAACCTGGTCCACCTCACCAGGAAGTGGCTACAGCCGGAGACTTTGCCAGGTCCCCAGATTGTGGAGTGCGTGGTCATGGAGCTCTCCCTGCTGCTTTGAGGAAGTGGGTCAGTCATGGGGACTCCAAAACCGCCAACCAACTCGTGGACCTCGTGGAGAAATACACTGCTGCTGAGGACTTGTTGCACCCATCTATGCCCCACTCCAATTCCAATGTATCTAGGGGTGAAAGATCGCTCGGCGGACCCAGTAAGACTGTTTCAGGGTTCAGGGGCGTGGGGAAATATGATAAGACTGCTATGGTCAAAGAGACTAAGGGTCCTAGACCTGGAGACTGGCCAGAGAAGCCAGGAAGATCTTGGGGACCCTGGAAAGGACTGGGTGTAGAGCACATACAGTGTTACCAATGCCATGCATTGGGCCATATTGTTGCCAATTGTCCCCTGAATGATGAACCCATGCAATGTGATTATACTTAAGGGAATAGACGCCTTTCTCTTTTTGCACAGGTCGCATATACAGCATCATGTTCAAATCGCATGGAGAGGTAAATGTGTGTGATTTTTGTTGATGGAAAGCCAGTCACTGCCCTGCTTGACTCTGGTAGTGTGGTACCATTGGTAAAAAGCAATTGTGTAAATCCTGCAAGGTTACACCCTAACACTGTCGGGGTCATTTGCATCCATGCGGACACCAGATGGCGGTGGTTGAGATTCATACCCCTTGGGGCAGTGTGACTCATTCAGTGGGGGTAGTACCTTCACTGCTATATAACGCCTTAGTGGGCAGGGATTTTCCCCATTTTTGGAAGTTATGGGAAGGCACAGGGAGTCTGGAGGAGAGAGCACCCCCTGCTGCAGAAGCACGGGAACTCTCACCCGACCCTTTTTGCCAAATGGAAGGGGAGAACGGTGGCAGGACCAAGGAAGGAGGAGAGCCTCTAACTTTTCCTGTACTGGCTGGGGAGCCAGAGGAGCTGGAAGATAACTGGATGGATAAGACCAGGGAGAGAATAACCCAGAGATTATTCTGTCTCGGGTTGCATGCAGATGTCAGAGAGTATTGTGAATCATGCCATGAGTGTCAGATGATGGCCCCGATACCCCATTTTCGCAGTCCCCTTGTCCTACTTCCCATAATTGAAATGCCATTTGAGTGAATTGGCATGGATCTCATGGGACCAGTTGTAAAATCTGCCTGGGGACACCAGCACATCCTGGTGATCCTGAACTATGTGACCCGCTATCCTGAAGCCATACCCTTGCCGAACGCCTCCGCTAAGACTATCGCCAAGGAGCTGGTCCAGGTGTTTAGTCGGGTGGGGATCCCTAAAGAGGTCTTATCAGGGCACTCCGTTTATGTCCCGTGTAACCAAGGAATTGTGGAGGTTGTATAAAATCTCCCATCTCCGTACCTCGGTCTACCACCCCCAAAAGGATGAACTTGTGGAGAGGTTTAATAAAACACTCAAAAGCATGTTAAAGAGGTAGTGGAAAAAGATGGGAGAGATTGGGATATGTTGTTGCCGTATCTCATGTTTGCCATACGAGAGGTTCCGCAGGCATCTACGGGGTATTCCCCCTTTGAACTCTTGTATGGTAGACATCCCAGGGGTCTGCTAGATGTTGCAAAAAAGACATGAGAAGGAGAAGCAACCCCATATAGGAGTGGCGTCAAGCATATTTCCTGGATGTGGGATCGAATCGTAGCAGTCCTGCCCCTAGTGCGAGAGCATATGGAGTGAGCTCAGGAAGCCCAAAGAAGGGTTTATAATCGGGGTGTCAAAACCTGAGCTTTAAACCCCGGAGACAGAGTGCTGGTAATAGTCCTCACGGTTGAAAGTAAATTCCTAGCAAAGTGGCAGGGTCCCTTTGAGATTACAGAAAAAGTAGGGGAAGTGAACTACAAAGTTTACCAGCCAGGGAAAAGGAAACCCAGGCAAATTTACCATGTGAATCTCTTAAAACCGTGGAAAGACAGAGAGACTTTAGTGGCAGTGCCCATTCCTCAAGAGGACAGGCTATCCATGACCCCAGACGTCCCCATAAAATCCCCAGACGTTAAGGAGTTTATAAGTAAAAATAGAGATTTTTTTCTCTCCCCTACCCGGACTGACCACAACATGACATAATCACGGAACCAGGGGTCCGCATAAATGTAAAACCCTACTGAATACCTGAGGCTAGATGGGAGGCAGTGGCAAAGGAAATAAAAATAATTTTTGAGTTAGACGTGATAGAGGAGTCCCACATCGCCTGGTCGAGCCCTATTGTGCTCGTCCCAAAGCCCGATGGCACGATCAGGTTCTGTAACAATTTCAGAAAGCTGAATAACGTGTCTAAATTTGACGTGTACCCGATGCCACGGATTGACGAACTTGTGGAGAGGTTTGGGAGGTGCCCGGTACATAATAGTAGGGCTACTGACAGATCCTCTTAACGGAGTCAGCAAAAGAAAAAAACAGCCTTTTCTACCCCTGAGGGGTCCTTCCAGTACAAGCGAATGCAATTTGGTCTGCATGGGGCCCCTGCATCCTTCCAGAGAATGATGGACAAAACCTTGAGGCCACATCGGGCCTATGCAGCTGCCTATTTGGATGATGTGGTCATCCACAGTCCAGATTGGGAATCGCATCTGTCCCGAGTACAAGCAGTCATAGATTCTCTGAGGGTAGCAGGTTTAACAGCCAACCCGAAAACGTGTGACATAGGCCTGGAGGAGGCCAAATACCTTGGGTATGTTATTGATCAGGGACTGATCAAGCCCCAGACCAATAAGATCGAGGCAAACCAAAAATGGCCCCATATAATAAATAAAAATAATATAATAATATAATAATAATAATATAATAAATAAAAAGGATCTGAGAATAAAGCAGAGGACAGCCCCAGACCATGATGTGGGTAAGTACTGCTTTAGCAGTTTGGGGTATCTGAGTTTAATGTGGCAGCTCGTCCATACGGGACGCAGGGGTGCCAGCCCCCTAATCCATGCGCCTTGGCCCTAATCTACGTGCAGGGTGCCGGACGTGTGGATTCCAATGGTGTTTTATTTTTTAGAAGCACATGATTAGAGCCTGAGGCTCTAATTGGCTTTAAAAAAAGGGTGGGCTCGGGGTGCAGAGCCCCAAGGCCACCCAGTTGTGTGACAATAGCAAATTAATATTAACTATTGTCTTCCGGATTCTCCTCCTGGCCAACCAGGAATCGGGTCCTGAGACTTGTCACCCAATTGGCTGAGAGGAGAAGCGATCCTATTGGTCACCTAGGAGAGAGAAGACCCACGGCTGAAACCACTGTGATGCGGAGGAGGAGACGCAAGGGAATAGCGGTGGCTGGTGTATAAGGGGCGCTTGGGCGCCGCCTCCCCACCGCTGAGAAGGAAAAAAAAAGTCAGCCCAGCCCCCCCTGCAGGAGGCGCCGGTATATTGACTTTTCTTTTTTCCTCGGCTCCTTGCTGTCAGCTAAACAGGCGCACACACATAGTCTGATTGGCTGCCCCCTGAGCCATCAGAGCCATTGACTCTCTGTCATTGGATGCTGTTGGTGGGGGCGGGACTACTGCAGACGTGCTGGCTGTGTGATTACTCACGCAGGCACAGCACTCCACCGGGACTTCCAAGCAGACTGCCAACATGCTCTCCGCAAGCGCTGCCTTGCATATTGTCAGCCCGCTCTCCGCATGCCGATCTCTGCAACACTGTCAGCCTCCCTATTAGATGGGGTAAGTGCGGGACTTGTCCCGATCTTGGGGGGGCCTGGTGACTGTATACCCTACCTGGGACCCTGTATACTGCTATCTGGGGCTCTGTATACTGCTATCTGGGACCCTGTATACTGCTACCTGGGACCCTGTATACTGCTACCTGGGGCTCTGTATACTGCTATCTGGGACCCCGTATACTGCTATCTGGCACCCTGTATACTGCTATCTGTGACCCTGTATACTGCTACCTGGGGCTCTGTATACTGCTACCTGGGGTTCTGTATACTGCTACCTGGGGCTCTGTATACTGCTATCTGGGACCCTGTATACTGCTACCTGGGACCCTCTATATCCTACCTGGGACCCTGTATACTGCTACCTGGGACCCTGTATATTGCTATATGGGGCTCTGTATACTGTGATATGGTGGCTCTGTATACTGCTGTATGGTGATTCTGTATACTGCTATCTGATGCTCTGTTATACTGTGATATGGTGACTCTGTATACTGCTATCTGGGGCTCTGTGTACTGCTATATGGTGACTCTGTGAATGTATACTGCTATCTGGTGACTCTGTATACTCCTAACTGGTGATGCTGTATACCACTATCTGGTGATGCTGGGCTGTATACTCCTGACACAAGGGATGGAAACGATAAGGGATGGGGCTTATGAGAAGCGGGATGGGTCAAAAAGGAAGGGTGGGGTCTGGCGCCCTCCCCATCCTAAAATTTCCCCAGCTGCCACTGCAAGGGAAGCCACTGCCTGTGACCTAGATGTGGTTAATGTGGGGCTGGTGACTGACCGGGGGGGGGGGGGGTCAGCAGATTGTTGCAGGTGACCAGACTGACCTCCTCAAAAAAATATACCACCAGCCGCCACTGCTTTTGATATGTAACTGGTTTTATGATTATTGCCTGTGAACTGGTCATGTGGTCTAATAAAGGAGACATTTGGGATTCAGATAGTATTGGGACACCTGCCTTTACACGCACATGAACTTTAATGGCATCCCAGTCTTATTTCGTAGGGTTCAATATTGAGTTGGCCCACCCTTTGCACTTATAACAGCTTCAACTCTTCTGGGAAGGCTGTCCACAAGGTTTAGGAGTGTGTCTATGGGAACGTTTGACCATTCTTCCAGAAGCTCATTTGTGAGGTCAGGCACTGATGTTGGACCAGAAGGCTGGGCTTGCAGTCTCTGCTCTAATTTTTTCCAAAGGTGTTCTATCGGGTTCAGGTCAGGACTTGTGCAGGCCAGTCAAGTACCTGCACCCCAAACTCCCTCTCCCATGTCTTTATGGACCTTGCTTTGTGCACTGGTCCAAATCATTTGGTGGAGGGGGGATTATGGTTGTTTTTCAGAGGTTGGGTTTGGCCCCTTAGTTCCAGTGAAGGAAACTCTTAAGGCATTAGCATACCAAGACATTTTGGACAATTTCATGCTCCCAACATTGTGGGAACAGTTTGGGGATTGCCCCTTCCTGTTCCAACATGACTGCGCACCAGTGCACAAAGCAAGGTCCATAAAGATATGGATGAGCAAGTTTGGGGTGGAGAAACTTGACTGTCTTGCAAAGAGTTCTGACCTCAACCTTATAGAACACCTTCAAGATGAATTAGGGTGGAGACTGGGAGCCTGGCCTTTTATCCAACATCAGTGCCTGACCTCACAAATGCGCTTCTGGAAAAATGGTCAAACATTCCCATAGACACTCCTAAACCTTGCGGACAGCCTTCTCAGAAGATTTGAAGCTGTTATAGCTGTAAAGGGTGGTCCAACTCAATACTGAACCCTACAGACTAAGACTGGGATGCCATTAAAGTTCATGCGCATGTAAAGGCAGACACCCCAATACTTTTGGTAATATAGTGTAGATGCTGATCAGGTACCAATGCTTGAACTATATTACATCAGGGATTCTTCTGTAAAGACAATTTGCCTGTTTTACCAAAAGAAATGAACATGAGCAACCACAAATTGCTATAGCAAATTTTTACTGCAGGTCACCGAAGTGCACTTGATAGTTCCAGGAATTGAGTGCACTATCTAGTAAAGTTAGTTTGTTAGTCCTAGCTTGCTGTGCGTCTTGAGTATTCAAATAATACTGCTTTTATATTGTATGTTCTGATACAGCTTACTAAAGAATGAGCCTGTTATGTTTCCTAAATATAAAAAAAAATCATGAATGTGACCAGCTCTCTGAGTTATGTAATCCTTATGTGTCAAGAAAAGCAGCAAGTCTAAAAAAAATATGCTCTCTATTTAACATTGGGACCTCAATATCAAACAGCAGTATGAAATTGTGTATGCCAGTTTGCTCCGGCCACAGCAGTCATATCTGCACTCTCGCACTGTAATGCCCCCAGGCTTTTTTACTTCTAAAGTTTTTGATTTTGGTAGTCTTGTTCCTGCATAAAATTTATTCTAAATGCCACTGATTTAGCTGGCATGTGTTTGGATACTGGAACACACATAACAATCCAGACTTATTACTAAGTTCATCATATATACATTGCAGTCTGCACTCACTTCTATACTTATTGTGGGTACATAGTAAATACCACAAGTGCATAACTTGGTTTCCCTAATATGGCTAATGTGGCAGTTTACACACATTCATTTTGAGTAATTCCTGCCCCATATGGCCAACTCCTAGGCATTTATCATGTAACTGGCCACCAGAGAGTATCTTACAGTTAATTCTTCAGGAAGGAAAAGCTTGTTGACTTCCCTCCAAATTGAGTTCAGGTGTTTCCAGTGAAGTGTTCCGTTAACATGACAACATACCAAGACATTTAGTATATTTGGTGGTTTCCAACCATGTGCTAACAATTTGGGGAAGGCTGTTTTCTGTTGCAGCATGACATTGGCCTTAAGCACAACTCCATATAAACACTTTTTGATCAGTTTGGTGTGGAGGAACTCAAGTGGCCTGCATAGAGCCCTGACGTAAACCCTACTAAACACCTTATCCAACAACAGTGCCTGGCCTTATGAATGCTTTTTTGATTAAATGGACACAAATTTCAAATAAGAACTTAAAAACCTTATGGAAAGTGCTCCCAGAAGAGTGGAATCGGTTAAACCCACAACAAGCAACTAACTATGTATATGAAGGCCCATGGTTGTTGAATGGTACGTCCAACAGGCTCGATACTGTTTTTGTGATGGTCAGTTGTCCACACACGTTTGGCTATAAAGTTTTTTCTCCACTTTGTTCCCAATCATGATATTAATGTAGCATTGCTTTGGATATAGCTTATGTGTGACTGTACTTTAACAGTGCTTAAATTGGATCTAAACTTAAAAAATAAAGATTTTCTATGTTATAGGGCACAGCTTGAATCTTTACTTTACTTAAAGTGATTGTAAACGATCACCTTGTAAAACAACCCATTAAGTTTAAAATATAAATAAAAGGCAAAACATTTTATATAGATAAAAAAAACATTATGAACACCTTTCCCCCTTTTTTTTTTTTTATAAATGATCATATTTCCTCTGTTCTCAGCTGAATAAGAGCTGGGGGAGTAGAAACAGCAGCACACTGAGCTTGGCAGTGAATATCTGTGCAGTGGGGGTGTGTCAGGAAAAGTCTGATCATTGGAGGAGAGTACACTGAGTTCCCAGCATAGCTAGAGAACTGACCATGTTGTGCTCTCCTGCTTATTGTGGTCAGTTTTTAATAGGAAAGCAGAGAGACTAGCAATCACCAGGGATTTCCCATAAAGGAAGCAATACAAAGAGAACAGGATACTTTCTCATAAAAGTACATGGTACAGCAGGCACATATCAGGAATATGGGGTAACAAGCACTTTAAACAGTACCCTGAAAAATGTACTTTTTTTCTTAAATTCCTTCTGAAATATAGCAGAGTACTTAAAGTGGTTGTCAATTCTTGACAGCCATGTTAACCTACAGGTAAGCCTATAATAAGGCTTACCTGTAGGTTCCCTGCATATCTCCCAAACCTGCATGGATCAGGAGATATGCAGTGTACTCGCATGTGCCCACGTCATCGGGCACGTGCGCAGTGAAGAAATGGCCTCCGTGATGTTTCTTCACTGACAGCGCGCCGCGATTGGAGGCTCCCGTGTGTGGGAATGACGTCACACGGCTTCGACAAATTGCGGAGCTGGAGTCCACGGCCCCCGGAAGGAAGAGGGGCGAAGATGGATGCTTCCTGGAGCGGGAACATCGCGGGTTTCCATGGCAGGTAAGTGTCACATAATAGACTGGTATGCAATGCATACTATTCTATTATGCTTTTATATTGCAGGGTAATCAGGAGAAACAAACAGGAAGTAAAACCCATCAGGGTTTACTTCCTCTTTAAACCAGAGTTCCAGCCGAAATATGACTTTGAAGATAAAAATACCCCTAGAATGCTTATGCCTACAGGTATGCTGTAAACTATGGCCAGTTTTCTATTAGTGCAGCATTGTTTTCTTACTTTGTGAAGTTCCTGCACAGTGTGGCGATTTCCAGTATGGGCATCTTCCTGGATTCCGTGCATGCTGGCTAGCCAGCATGCACCTACCGATCTTGCGCATGTGCAGTGTGGTACAATCTTGGTCAGCTTGACACGGCGTGGCTCCGGTAACATTTAACATTGGCTTTTATGGAAAATCTTGGTCAGCTTGGCATGGCACTGCTCCAGTGCCATGTTAAGCTGACCAAGATTTTCCATAGAAGCCAATGTTAAATGTTACTGGAGCCATGCCGTGTCAAGCTGACCAAGATTTTTTATAGACGCCAATGTTAGATGTTACCAGAGCAGTGGCATGTCAAGCTGACCATGATCTCCCAGGAGCCAATGCAAAGCTGGAAAAGACGTATGTCGCTGCAGCCCCTAAAGGAGGAAGTGAAATTAGATATAGACATAAATCAGGCAAGCAAACAGAAAAAAATATATAAATTGCCAATTTATTTTAAGGATGCACATTAGTGCTGCATGGTGAGGAGTGAAAAATATGGATTGAACTCTGCTTTAATTGTATGTGAGTGTACCTGGGAAACATGAATCTAAAGCTGGCCATACATTATACAATTTTCTTGTTAACCACCTTAGCTCCGGAAGGTTTACTCCCCTTCATGACCAGGCCATTTTTGCAATGCGGCACTGCATTACTTTAACTGATAATTGTGCAGTCGTGCGACGCTGTACCCAAATAAAATGTTTGCCCCTTTTTTTTCCACAAATAGAGCTTTCTTTTGGTGGTATTTGATCATCTCTGAGGTTTTTACTTTTTGCACTATAAACAAAATTTGACAATTTTGAAAAAAGAACAATATATTTTACTTTCACACGCCACTCCCTCCTGCTGCCAAACGGACCTGCACATCCATTCAGTAACGCTGCTAGAATCTTCGGGTGTATTTTCCATCAGACACTTTGGTCCCTGAGACTTGCCACCAGCTTCTCGGCTTGCAGCGCATGCGTTCGGGCTTCCTTCAGAACCCAGTGGGGGTGCTGTGGGCACAATTTGCTGCATTAGCCATTGCCTTAGGCCTACCTTTTCCATCCTCCCCCTCCCCTGGCGACATCTAGGCCGGCACAGCCTTTCCACCTGCAGCAGGGTCATGTGGCAGTACTGGACATGGCTTAACAAGAGTATACTTTTCAACAATAGTGCCCCTGAGGAACGGATTACATTCCTGAAACATGTCGGGCCTTGTGAAGTATCATTTGTCTTCAAGAATGTCCACATGAAAAGTGTTTTTATATATGTCTGTATAATATACTTCTATATAGTATATACTTTCTATAATATTTGTAAAGACGGGCCGCTAGTTACTAACATCCAACTTACAAACGATCCCTACTTAAAAACGGAGGCTGACAACAGAAAGTGAGAGGAAATCTCCCCCTAGGAAGGGAATTCACTCCTGTAAGAGTTATTATGGGAAAAAGGTGTCTCCTCTGATGCTTTATCACCAATCCTTGTTTTCACAACAACCCAAAATTTTCAAAATTATCATTGGGACAGGAAGTGAGGTGAAATCTTCTGAACAGAAACATAGACAGCAAAACAAACACTACAGGGGTGTCATCCCTTCCCTATGCTATCCAAAAAGCTTAAAAATAGTTTTTTGGCTGAAGCTACACTTAAAAAATGTACCTGTTCCCACTTACAAACAAATTCAACTTAGGAACAAACCTACAGACCCTATCTTGTTTGTAACCTGGGGACTGCCTGTATTAATAAACATAATATATTTTTATACACATCTGTTTCAACATTGCCTTAAAAATCTCAAGTATTAGGGGACTACAAATTTGGTTGCATAACGTTAGTAAGGGATGATGGCAAATGGGCTACCCACCCAGGTGGTATACCAGCTATAACGCCTATCTTTTACTTTCTGCTACAAAACAAATCCAATAAAACAAGTAAAACATTGAATTTCTTCATAGATTTAGGCCAACGTGTTTTCTGCTACATGTTTTTGGTAAAAAATCCCAATAACCATATATTGATTAGTTTGGACAAAAGTTATAGTGTCTACAAACTATGGGATATTTTTATTTATGTATTTACTAGTAATGGCGGCGATCAGTGGCTAAAAGCGGAACTGCGATAATGCAGCGGACAATTCGGACACTAACTTTTTTGGGGACCAGTGACACTAATACAGTGATCAGTGCTAAAAATATGCGCTGTCACTGTACTGATGACACTGGCAGGGAAGGGGTTAACATCAGGGGCAGTCAAAGGGTTAAATGTGTTCCTAGGGAGTGCTTGCTAACTGGGGGGGTGTGCTTGTACTGTGGGAAGGCAGAGATCCGTGTTCCTGCTTAGCAGAAACACAGAATCACTACCTTCCCTTCTCACAGAATGGCGATCTGCCTTGTTTACATCAGTAAACTGCTGTTCTGCTTCTCTCGGGCACAATCGGCAGATCCCGGTGACCATCAAGCCCGTCGGACCTGCTAATTGGCTCCCGCTGTGATTGGACACCGGCGGCTCGCGCGCACCCCAGACCCGGAAGTGTCATATCATGTACTAGATATGTGATCTGGCACAGAGCGGCCACTCTGCCGCAGTATATGTGCGTGGGGCGGTCTGCAAGCGGTTACATTTCCTTTAGATTTTCCTTCCACTATGGAGTGCAAGCACACAAATTGAAAGTGTTTAGGTTTAACCTCATGTTATATGGTTTTGTTAAATCTAAAGGAAAATTCTATAATATATGGCCTGCCTAAGACTCTGCTGCCTCTGACTGCTAATCTTACCAGACTTAGAATGAGATTTGGTAATGTCATTACTGTGCTGCTCGCTGTTGTCCTTGCTGAAGGCTCTTTCATTAGGAAGCAAAGCCCTGCCTCTACCAAAACGTGAACTTCCACATAGATTCACAGTGTAGAACAAAGCATGGTAACCTAGTATTGGGGAAAGATCAGCTGCAGAGAGACCACCAACAATACTGGTGACTAGCCCTTTGCCCTTTTTTTGTCCTTTGGTCTTAGCCTTCCATTTGTTGGGAACAGCTTCCAGAGTTCAGATCCTCATTGTACTGCTCAGATAAAATAATTATGCAATAGAAATATATATGTTTCCCTATAGTAACTTACAGCAGTGAATATTACTTAACAATTCAAGGTTAAATTGTTTCAGAGCAGCATCAGAGTAGAAATTCCGAGCTAAAAATTGCACTAGTGCATTTAATAGCTTAAAAATTAGCTTTACACCCACATAATTTATTATTATGGAAAATAATCACAGTCACACAAGATTAATTTGGCAGGGAAGCTAAAAACACAACACATTTCCTCTTAACACCCTACTGGGTGCAATAATATTAATGTTTCTTACACCTGTAGAAAATGTATAACAGAGGCACTCTGCATCAAATACACTTTCAGAAAATATTAATGACACACGGAGTAGGAGCCTAACAATATCAGGCAAGATAAATATTTTTTTAGATTTTTAAAACATTTTTATTGCTGATTGTTTAGACTGCAAGCTGAAAAAAAATAAATAATACAAATTAATATTTTGCTGTGAGGGAGTGGAGATAAATTGTGCCGTAAGCTAAACTTATGTTGGTGCTCATTACAATGATCTTTCTATTTGCTTTTTCAATTAGCTGAATTTGAAAAATCATTAATTTAATAAATCCTAACAGAGGTTCTCTTTTTGAGTACTATAAACATTTGGAATTGTTGGTTGGAGTTCCACCTTATAATAAAAGTAGCATCCTTCCATACCTAAACAAGGTGAATGGTAAAGCTGGATAGCAAAACAGCCATTTTAATCAATTTCTTTTTTTTTTTTTTTTTTAATTTGGAATTAAAATCATTTGGGGAGTATTTTTTATATAGCACAAACGATTGCTGTTTTTCTTTCAGCTACAATTGCAATCATAATTATGATCTAAATTAGAATAGTTAAAGTTGGCTACACACTCACTATTTTGCATCTTTTCTTTATATGTTCAAATTATTTTATCATAGCTGGTATTTTATTTTAATTTGCTTCTTTTTGCAGCTTGCTCCTGCTACCATAATTGCAATTATAAAAAAATACATAAAAATGTAAAATAGGCGTACACAATAATTAAATTCAAGAAAAGGAACAAAACACAAATGAAAATAATAAAATAAACTAAACCGCCGTTAACAGACCCCCCCCCCCAAAAAAAATTACATTTTGTCCTAATCAATCAAATGCTTATCCCTAATCTCAATCACTTGATTTAAAATGGATCCAAAAAGATCTACATAATTGATATAACTGTAGTTAGATTATCAAGCAGTCACATTCTTTATTAAATAACTGAAAGTTACTGAGACGTTGAAAGGACTATATTTGGGTTTGTCTAAATCACGCAAAACAGACTTCTTCTGTCGCCCCTAATTCAAGGCAAACTTGTTATTTTGAACTGACCTAAACGTATACTTTCTTTGATTCTTCATTTTGAGTTATTTTGACTTTAAGGCTCCATGCACACTGGACGCTATAGGGCTCTTTCAGCGTCGGGCAGGAGACGCTGCTCACAAAACGTTCTATTTGCAGTGTTTTGTAAGCAGCATTTAGCGGCGTTTTTCGGCGTCTGCGTTTTTTGGCGGTTTTTTTACTTCATTGGCTTCCATTGAGGACTGCAAAAAACGCCAGATGCCGGTAAACACCGGCGTTTACCGACGTTTTTTGGCGTCTGCGTTTTTTCCTTCATTGACTTCCATTGACTGCAAAAAACACCAGACGCCGATATTCCGGCGTTTAGCGGCGTCTGGCGTTTTTGTGGTCAGGAGAACGACTTTTGAACGCCAATTCAGGGCGTTCAGATAACAACCCAAAAACGCCACTGCTGATAAAAGACAATAAACGACCATGTGTGCATGGACACATAGGATAAAATAAAGTGGCGTTTTTGGGCTGTTAAAAAAAACGCCAAAACGACCAAAAACGGTTGTTTTTGAGATACAGTGTGCATGGAGCCTAAAGTGTATCAGAAAATCTATTGTGACTTTTTTCACATTTTACCCAGTTTTTATTGTCATAATATAATTCATATAGTTCTCAACCACCGAGCCACAGCCTTTCTCCTGCTGAGCCATGTCTTTCCTCTCCTGTTGAAGCATCCAGTGGTATTCTCTAGCTATTGAGGGACAACAGCTAAGCCACTTCTCGTTATGGAATGGTGGCTGAGATTTCGGTCCCCCCCCCCCATCCCCAGAGCATTGTACTTTCAGACACTTCTATTATGCATATTTTGCATTCCCATACATTTAAATTTAGGCCAAAATGTATACTGCTACATTTGTTTTGTGAAAATATCCCAAATCAATGTATATTATTTAGTCTGTAGTAAAGTTATAGAGTCCACAAACTATGATATATATTTGAAAATTGATAAGTCCTGATGTACTGATGGCCTATCTCATTTCTTGAGGCCCGAAAATGTGAGGACATTAAAAATATCCCCCAAATGACCCCTTTTTGGAAACTAGACAGTGGAAGCTATTTAGTAAGAGGCATGGTGAGTTTTTTGAAGTTGTAATTTTTGTCACAATTATTTGGAAGATGAAGAAATGAAAAAAAATATTTTTTTTCACAAGTCTTTACTGTCACCAATTACCATAGTAACACTGTACTACTCTGGGGAGGTGATCAGGATTTTTTTTTACGTACTATGATTGCTTATATCTGTACATTTTACAGTTATCAGCAACCATTTTTTTCTGAATAAAAACTACTCATTCAGTGTTTACCATTGTGATTAGCTATGATTGGCCACAGCTAATCACATGGTATAGATGGCCTGTGATTGGCCTTGTCTGTACCATGTGATGACTGTGACTAATCACAGAGATCATCACAATTGTACACAATGCATGTAGCAAAGCTTTTCATTGTATACAACTGTCATGTTAACTGCTGTGATTGGCTACAGTGGTCACATGGTACCAGCAGCGGGCAGTTACAGTTATCTGTCATCAGCCATGTCCGGTGAACACGGCGGGTGACAGACTGCACTTTAGCATGGCCCGCGGGGTGCCCCTGAGGCGCAAACCTGTGAGGATGTCAGATGACATCCTCTTAGAACAACAGTGCTCCCGCCCAACAGTCATTTTACAATAGGCTGGGCAGGGAGGGGTTAATAAACATGTTGGAGAGATGTCTTTGGATACTTGCACGTGGTACTGATGTATGAACATAAAATATTCCTGGTATAAAAAAAACGCAAGGATGGGCTGTATAACTCATGTGCGCATTTTCATGTATGTGCATGTTTGCATGTAAAATACTGACCAGCAAGCATTTTTTTTAATTGTTTACTTATCTATACAGCGCAAATTTACATGCCTGTGTGTACAGGCCATTTAAAAACAATGAGCTGTATTTAGATCAATAAAAAAAGGCCTGCATTTTTAGGCTTCTGTGTGCAAGAGGCCTTTAAGTTGTGTGTAACATTACAAAACTGAATGATTTTCACAGACAGTGTCAGATATTGTATTCTGGCATCACATATTTGTGTGTGTAATGATTTGTTAACTTTTACATTAGCACCCCATCATTTCTTTTTAGAGCTTGCTTTTTGTGTGTGTCTTCAACAACTATATTCTCCAAAAAGATACATGAACCACACTCCTAATATTTGTGGCAGACTCAACTGGGACAGGGGCTTTTTGAGGGGAATGCAGGCTAGCCTCTTGCCTACTTACTATGGGCCCTGGTATTCAAGGGAGCTACAAGCATTTAGGAAGATGTCCTATTATATAATGCAAGAGGACATTTTTACATTTAACAGTCAAGGAAGTCATGATGGTCTCTACCAACTTTAAACTCAGTATGTAGATGTATGTGAAAGGAAAGCTAGTTAATGAGATGTGGACAGCCCTGGGTCTTCTTGAATACTGTTGCCAGACTGTCTGGGATTCCTGATTAATCAAAGCATTGTCTAGGTGTAAATTCCCATTCACCTATTGTTTCTGTCTGTTGGCTAATTTGTCTAACCATTGAAGGTTCATATGATGGGATTAGCCTTGTGTCAGCTCGACCTTGTTATCTAAACCATTGTGTGATGCTTTGGGAAGTATTAGGTTGTATTGTTCATGTGGTGACTGACCTACTTTTGAAGTGTATAAAACCCTGTATTTCTGTTCAATAAACAGTCATTCCTTTGGTTCTATTCCAACATCTTGCCTGTGTATGATATTTGGGGGTAAAAGGGGCTAGTATTAGCTCTTGATCTGCTTGGAATGATTTGGAGGGGCTGATTAGCTCCTGGGCCCTTCTTGCCATCTTTGTTTTTGTTTCCATTTTTTTATTCTTTTATTTAACCACTTGCCGACGGCTGATCGGCAAATGACGGCGACAAAGTGGCTCTGTAACGCGAATCGCCGTCATACGACGGCGGCCGCGAGATCGAGCCTAGTGAGCGCGCGCGAGCCGCCGGAGGCGCGCCCGCGCGCTCACTGTGTTCGGGGAGGGCAAGGGGGCGGGTGCGGCGGCTTCGATTGCCGCTGGCCACCCGCGATGCCCCCCCCCCGGAGTGAAAGAACGGAGGCCCGTGTAAGTAAACACGGACCTCCGTTCTGTGAAGGGGGAAGGGCTGTGATCACAGCCTTCCTGTACATGGAGGCTGTGACCACTTCCCTTCTCCTGTTAGGGCAGTCCCCCCACAGTAAGAACACGCCCAGGGAACACTGTTAACCCTTAGAGCGCCCCCTGCAGGTTAACCCCTTCACTGCCAATGACATTTACACAGTAATCAGTGCATTTTTATAGCACTGATCGCTGTATAAATGCCAATGGTCCCAAAAAAGTGTCAAAATGGTCCGACATGTCCGCTGAAATATCGCAGTACCGCTAAAAATCGCAGATCGCCGCCATTATTAGTAAAAAATAAAAAAAATAAAAACCCCAAAAATGAATTCTCTTCACCCGTAAACGTGACCACTTTTGCGCAAACCAATCAATAAACGCCGATTGCGATTTTTTTTATCACAAATATGAGGAAGAATATAAATCGGCCAAAAACAGTGAAAAAAATGTTTTTTTATATTTTTTTTTTGGATTTGTATTTTAGCAAAAAGTAAGAAATTTTGGTTTTTTTGCAAAATTGACGCTTTTCTTTTGTTTATAGCGGTGATCAGAAATGACGCAGAGGTGATCAAATACCACCAAAAGAAAGCTCTGTTTGTGGGAAAAAAAGGACGCAAATTTCGTTTGGGTACAACGTCGCACGACCGCGCAATTGTCAGTTAAAGCGACGCAGCGCCGAATCGCAAAAAGGGCTCCGGTCCTAAAGCTGGAAATCCTTCCGGGGCTGAAGTGGTTAATGTATATCCATTTTGTCTGCTATTATTTTCTGCTAAGTTGGGTTTTTTTTGTTATGGGGAGGGGGTTCCCTGCCAACTTGTACAGTAAAGTAATGTGTACAAACCTACCACATTTTTATTCCTCCTATTGCCATAGCTATCATTACATTTACACAGCCCCTCCTCATACCTGTTGTGTGGTGGCTTTATCCTTTCTGTCAATTCTGGTGGATAATCTCCTTTTTTGTCTTTGTTCTTTGACATTTATAAAACTAATAAAATTAGACTGAGCTAGATTTACACAACCCCTTTATTAAAATTGTCAGGCAATCCTAAAGTGAGAGGAAGAGGTTCTGCATATGTAGGTAAAGTGGGCAAACAGGTCCAGCAGAACAAAACGATACTCGGGTCACACCGTCTAGAGGCAGAGAATGTCTGCTTTTCCTTAAAAGTGATCACTCAAAGGTAATTGTGTGGCTGACATAGCTTCCCTCTTCTTCCTCCTCCAAGGGGCAGAACAGACAGTTGTTTACAACTGCTGGTAATGAGCTCTCTACTTTCTCCTTCTCTTCTAATCGTGCCATAGCCCAGCAAACTGGCAGTGACGAGTCAGCAAAATTATTTTTTCTATATGATCACTGACTTGCTGAAGGTGGATGATGTTGGCCATGAGCAAGCATTCCTCCTTTTAACTTTCAAACTTTTTTTGTTTATTGAAAAAGATATTTCAAGGTTATACAAAAGTACAATCTGAGGATTACAAAATATCGGCAGAATAACAAAGGCAGAATAAGAATACACGCGTAAACACTGCATTGTTACAGTTATAATGTTTACCGGTAGATCTGCTTTGCTTTTTCAATGATATTATGATCGTTGGAAATACAAGGTTCAGTACCAAGTCCTATTATGGTTGTCTTCAAGTACTATTTCCAGAGCGTGCGGTGTGGCGGCAAGGCACCACACCAAAGAGGCCCCCCCCCCTTCCAGCCGAAAACTGGAAGAGAAGGGCCTTCGGTGAGAGTACAGGTGGTATAGTTATAAAGCACAATGACAGAAATTCGTACATATCCTCAGATCGACAACTAACGTGTCGTCCTCCTATCATAAGATCAGATCAACTATTACCTTGAAGGTAACTGGTACCCAGATAGAATTGAAAAACCAAGGAAAGGGAAACCAGAAAAGAAAGAAAGAAGAACAAAAGAAAAGGAAAGAGAGGGTCAGCCAGTGGTAGAAGAATCTGTTGACACATATTATATCCAAGGAGCCCAAGTCTTGTCAAATTTCTTGCTGGTGTTGTGGAGTGCGCAGGTAAGTATGTCATTAACCATAACCCAGTTCAATTCACTTTTTATGAACTCGAGTGGGATCACTGACTGCTTCCAGTGTTTAGCTACCGCTATTCTTGCCGCTAGTAGAATATACGTTATGAGTTTTAGAGATTTTTTAGGTATGTCTTCGGGGAATTTATGAAACAGTGCTACTTGCGGGGCTCTGCGTATGTTTATTCCTGTCACAGAGTTTATCAGATTAAATACCCTGATCCAAAACAACTTTGGGGCATTGCCACCAAACATGGTACATGGAACCCAGCTGACCACATCGTCTAAAGCAAGTGGGAGATGAAGATAGGATAAAAGAGTTTTTATAATTTGCTTCTATTAGAGTCGTGTTGATCGATATTTTGGACATTGTATAGGCAAGTTCTTGCCAATCAGAAAGCTCAAAGGTGGTCCCTAGATCTCTTTCCCACTGCATCATATAAGGGAGTTTAGACAAAGGGTCCATTTGAGTTGCATATACCACGGATATTCGTCCCCGCACTTATCTACTTGCTTGACAATCTATTTCAAAATTGGTAAGTGTGGATGATTCACCTTTAAGTTTTGATCTGATAAAGGAGACAATTTGATTATACCTAAATAGTTTAGTAGAGGGCATCTGCAATGTGTTAGTGAAATATTCTAGGGGATGAAGTCTGTGCCCATTAAGGTAATCCCCTATTCTAAGCAACCCTTTATTCAGCCACCAGTGGAATAGGCTCAGAATCATACCCGGCAAGAATTCAGGGTTGCAGAATATAGGGGCTAGCGGAGTATGGGGAGATGACAACCCACTACGCCGCCTCACCCCGCCCCACACCGCCAAAGAGTGGGACAAAGCAGGGCAAAGTACCAGGGGCCAAAGTCTATTAGGAAGCCACATAAGAGAGCCTATAGAGATGGGGTGACAGGACAAAGCTTCAATAGAAACCCATAGGGGCGGGAGGGCTTTAGCTGTGGTGTTGGAAAGTTGTGTTATTTGGGCCGCTTGATAATAGGCTTGTAAATTGGGAAGGCCCAGCCCACCGCATGATTTGGAAGTGTATAAAATATGTTTATTCATTCTGGGCCGCTTATTATTCCAAACAAATCGGAGGACTTCTGATTGTAGCTGTTGTAGTTCTCTCCTCGGGATCATGACCGGTAAGGTCCTAAAATAGTATAATAATCTAGGTAAGAATGTCATCTTGATAGAATTAGTTCTCCCGAACCAAGATAACGGGTAGTCCGACCAGTGTAGCAAGTCAGTTCTTAATTGTTTAAAGAGTGGAGGGTAATTATCATGGTAGAGGTCCGAGATTGAGGGAGTAAATTGAATACCCAGATAGGGAAGAAATTTAGAAGCCCACTGGAATTTGTAGTTTTTCCTCAAAAATAGTAATGTTGTGGGGGAGATGTTAATATTAAGAGATATTGTTTTTTGGGCATTAAATGGTAGTCCAGAGATTTGGGAGAAGTGGTGTAGTCTTAATAGATTTGGTAGAGTGGTTCGTGGCTTAGTCACATACATAAGCACATCGTCCGCAAATAGAGAACATTTGTGCTCTTGCGGTCCACAACGTACCCCATGAATGTGAGTATGAGATCTAATCGCCTCAGCTAAGGGTTCAATCGCTATCGTGAATAAGAGTGGTGAAAGCAGGCAGCCCTGCCGTGTACCCCTCCGTATCGAGAATGTCTGCGACTTATACCCCCGGATAGTTATTTGGGCGGATGGCATACTATATAACGTTTTAAGTAGTGTAATGAAAACAGTACCAAATCCAAATTTCTCTAATGTGCTGAACAGGTAGTCCCAATGTAGGCTATCAAATGCCTTGTTAAGGTCTAGTTATAGTAAAGGCAGCTCTCTTTTTATGGTATCATGGTATTTATGGTATCATTATGGTATCGTGATTGCTCTTCGAATTTGGTCAACAGTTTGTCTTTGTGTAATAAAACCTGATTGATCTCTATTGATATTTTGTGGGAGAAAAGTATTAAGACGCAAAGCCAATAATTTTGTCAGAATCTATGGTTATATACTCTCCTATCGTTTTCAGCTAAGGAAGCTGATATCTTAGCCTCTGTTTAATCTGCAACTGCCATGATGCTGCACATGTGATCCATTATGACACCACCCGTTGGATGGCTTGCTAGTTTGGTTGAGAGCACAATCAAGGAGACAGCTAGCATTTCTGGCATGCCGGGAATATTAACTCTTTTTTGACACTATCAAATCGATGGGTAGACAACCGCTTTAAGTCACAATTTATCAATGAGATAGGGCGATAATTCAGTATATCCGAGGGTTCCTTGTGTGGTTTAGGTATAACACTGATGAAGGCCTTTTCATCTAGGGGGACAACTCCACCACCTCGCAAGGTATTGAAATAAAGCATATGGGGTGTCAGTTGCTCAGCAAATTTCTTTACAATATTGGTTAGGAAGGCGGTCAGGTCCCAGCGATTTGTGTAGGGATAACATCTTAATGATTGAAAATACCTCTTTGCATGTGAAAGGCTGATTCATCAGTTCCCTATGAGCAGCTGTTAGGGATGGTAATGATAGCTTGGTCAAAAACTCATGGGTAGTCGATGGTGTGTGGTGTGTGAGTCCTAGTTGGGTTATATAGGGTGGTGTAAAAATTTTGAAACTCTTCGAGAATTTTGTGGGGATGTTGGGAGAGGGCACCATTTGAAAGTCTGATTTTTGGAAGAGCCGTGTGGGTATGCTTAGGGGTGAGTTTGCGTGCCAATAGTGAGCCCGGTGGTTATGGTTAGTCCATTGTAAATGTTTTTCTGCCTGTGTAGTTAAACATAAATTAGTTCCGTTCAGGACTGTTCCAGTTTGACCAGTGTATCAGGGTGGGGGGAAACGCTTATGTTGTGCGGCCAACCGTTCATATTCTTCAGTCTTAGTTTTGATCAATTAATTATGGGCCTTTTTGAGTCTGGAGGCTAGCTGAATCAAGAAACCCCTGATCGAGGCTTTATGCTTATATTAATAGCTGGACTGATATCACTTGCTTTGTTAAGATCAAAGTACATTTTTAGATGATTAGTGATATCTGCACAATAAGCTTCACTGCTTAGCATGGACTCATTCAGCCTCCAGGAAGGTTTAGCAAATTTAATCGATAAGTTAGAAAGTGTGAGCACTATAGGGTCGTGGTTGGACCAAGGTGTCGAAAGTATTTTGGCAGAAGTCAGTTTGGGGAGCGATCCTGAGGAGAAAAAAAATGATCGATGCGCAAATATTGGTTATGTGCTCTAGAAAAGTGTAGAGAAGTAAGGAAAGCGACTTGATTGGAATTGGGAGCGTAATATACTACCATTGTCAATAGCATTCCTCCTTTTAGATATTGAGGTGGAGGAAAATAGCCTAGACTATAGAGGCAAGGAGCAGCAAGAAGCAGTCAATTTCTATCAGCTGCCAAGTGTACTCCAGCAATGAGGAGGTTGAGAGACTGGCTGTGGGTGCCACCAATTAAAGAGGAGAAAAGTACTGAGGAAGAGGCAGAACAGTGGTGAAGGAGAATTTGGTCCAGGGACAGGGAAGCTTGCAGAGGACTAGAGGATTCAGCCTCCCTAATACATCTGGTGGCATTGGCCCACAGGTACAGACCACTTCCAGTCCAAAGAGCCCTGTAATGTGTGATTTTTTTTATCTATAAATCTGCAGCACCATAGTGTTTGCAGCCTCTGCACACAGCATATTAAATAAAAGTGCTAGCCATTTGGGACCACACACAAGTTTGGTGGGAGAAGCACCTCACTGAGGCAATATAAAACAGAAAAATTCCTGCCCCATCCAAAAGTGCTTGCCCTTGTAAAGCGTATATTATATACATTTGATAGAATTCTCTTCATATAGGTAAAAAACTTAAAAAAAATGTTTTTTTCCCATATGTCACCATTAGTGTTGAGCGAACCCGGACTGTAACGTTCGGGTCCGTACCGAACTTTCGGGTGTCCGGGGCACGGACCCGGACCCGGACATTTCAAAAATCATTCGGGTTCGGTCCGGGGTTCTGCTATTTTACTCCACGCGTTGAGAAGCTGCAGGGTAGCCAATCAACAAGCGTTTCACTGGTTTGCCCTTAGAAGCCATCACAGCCATGCCTACTAATGGCATGGCTGTGATTGGCCAGTGCATCATGTGACCCAGCCTCTTTATAAGCTGGAGTCACGTAGTGCTGCAGTCACATGCTCTTGGGTTAGTGTAGGGAAAGGAAGCTGACGGCGTGAGGGAGAGAATTGAGACATTTTAAGACATTTTAAGATCTGATCCTGCATCCTGAGATAGATTACTTTACTACTGCTGTCTGTGCTGTTGCTC
>BLSH010101080.1:243603-256806 GCA_018402905.1 Glandirana rugosa | reverse complement strand
TTTCCCCTTCCACGTATTCTGGAATTTGTAAATCCAATTTATTATTCCACTCTCTTAGTCTCACTTCCAGTTCCCTAACTTGTCATATACCACTTCACCACTATAACCGGCGTCTAACCTATGCGAAACACCTGATAAAATTTCTCCCTGTCACGCGTTACATTTACTTTCCTGCTACTATATAAAAACTAAACGTACTATGTACCACTGATCTCAACTCGCTTGGAGACCTTCAAGTCCAAGACGACCAGGCCGTCTTGAAGCCCTGTTTCAGGCCCAGGCCTGCATTGGGCTTGCTAGCGTGCCTGTGGCTTGGGGTAACTTTAGTTACCCCTGGGCTTGAAAATCCGTGTTTTTACCGACATTGTTTCAGGACCTTTCGGGATCTCCCGACGTTTTCCTTCCTTTACCCCCATTCCCACCCTGTTCACTGGATGTTTCTTTACCCCTGTCCCTTTATTGAAATTTATAAAAATTTTTTATTTTTGTATTTTTTACGTTGTTACAGCCATTTTTGTGCCTAAAAGTTCGGGTCCCCATTGATTTCAATGGGGTTCGGTGTCCGTGCGATCGTTCGGGTTACGTCCGGACCCGGACTTTGTCCCGAAGTTCTGCCGGACCAGCAGAACCTGAACTTCCAGAGGTTCGCTCAACTCTAGTCACCATGTATCATGCAAATCAAAAATATATCATCGTCCTTTCATTTACATTGCGCACTGTCCCTCTTTAAAATAGTCCACAAAGCGTATCCAATCTGCGGCCAATATCACCACTTCACCATATACTGTTCAATCCCTTGACCTTCACTCTGATTCTCTCACCTTATTATTTAACCTAAATGTTTAAGGTCTTATGCACCTTCCCCTTTAAATGGGGCCTTTGCTATCAAAACTAGACTGTCCTCTAGGGACCACCGTTCTACCAATCCACATCCATCCAGGTTACTTCCGCAGGCAATTACATTGCAACTTCACAGAAAAAGAGTGCTCCTAGGAGAAGTTGTCAGTGAAGTAGAACGGTGCCTATGTAGGACTGTCAGTGTGGTACCTCAGGTAATCCTCTCTACCCCGAGCTCTCACTGCTCAGCCCCCCAGGGACAGTAGGATCAGACCACCAACTACAAGATAACCATGAGGCAAGTTGGCAACAAAAGGCCCACACTCCTAGTTACTTAGTTCTATATCTCCCCCTCCAAAATATTCTCCTGCTGCAAGTGGGGAAGAAGGTCTTGTGGCTAGGCTGAGGAGGGTAAAGTGAAGGCTAAGGCTTGACTCTACTACACCCATCCCACTGTCCCAGCACCATCCTTCTCAAGGCACTGTCACTTCCGCAACTGCTGCAGCAGATAAAAGGTCCCCAAAATACTTTTTTTTCTCAGTGTCTTACTGCCAGCTTAACAAAAAAATGCATGTCTTCCTAAGAACGGCTGAGCAGTGCTCATCCTGGCTCTATTTTATTCTGGAAACAAGATCAGAAGTCTTTACCCTACTACCAGAACACAGTGTTGTATAGTGTATGCAGCTAATATACAGTTTATAGCGTTTATAAGGTGCTCCAAGTGGTTGCATGTCTTAGTCAAGGGAATAGCTTATTTGGGCAAAAGCTTGCCCCAATGCTGCCACCATTACCAGCTCCTGCCACCTCACCTGGCCTATGCCAGTACAAATAGAGGGGAAATCCTATGGGCAGGAAGAACGGTAGGTAGCAGCAAAAATTAAGTGTAGAATCCTACAGCCATAATCCACATGTCATTCCCCAAAATCTGGACCATCTAAAAAAAAAAAAAAAAAGCCCAAAAGGAGGAGAGGTACAGGTGCTGTCATATGGAGGTAGTTGGTGCTGAGCCAAGCATTATTAACGTGACCTCTTCCTCCTCCCTCTCCTCTACTCCTCCTCCCCTTCCTTTTTCACCTATTACTGGAGAATGAACGTAGCCATCCATGAACAAGAAGTGGAATCATAGCAGCAAAAAAAATTGGAGGTTTAGAGGAAACTGAGAGCAATAGAAGGTAATTTTGAGTTAAAGTGGTTTTTACTTCAATATCGTTTTTTTAACCAGGATTTGAGTATAACTTTAACCACTTAAAGACCGCGTACCGCATATATACTGCGGCAGGACAGCTCTATTGCATAAAATCACATACCTGTATGTCATTTTGTATAATAAATACTTGGGGCGCCTATTGGAAAGAGCGGGAGCCAATCAGCAGGTCCCGCAGACCCGATGTCCGCCGCCTCCCCCCGGGATTGTTCCCCAGAGAGGCAGAACGGCAATCTGCCTATGTAAACAAGGCAGATAGCCGTTCTGACAGGGGAGAACATAGAGATCTTATGTTCCTGCTAAACATGAACATGAATCTCTGTGTTCTCCCAGTCAGTACACCCCCCACACAGTTAGCAAGCACCTCCTAGGAACACATTTAAACCTTTTGATCGCACCTGATGTTAACTCCTTCCCAGCCAGTGTCATTAGTACAGTAGCAGTGCATATGTTTAGCACTGATCACTATATTAGTGTCACTGGTCCCCAAAAAAGTGTCAAAAGTGTCAGTGTCTGATTTGTCTGTCACAATGTCGCAGTCCCACTAAAATCACTGACTGCCGCCATTACTAGTAAAAAAATAAAATAAATAAAAATGCAATAAAAATATCCCATAGTTTGTGGATGATATAACTTTTGCGCAAACCAATCAATGTATGCTAATTGGGATTTTTTTTACCAAAAATATGTAGCAGAATACCTATTGGCCTAAACTGATTAAGACATTTGATTTTTTTGCATTTTTTATTGGGTGTTTTTCTTTAGCAGAAAGTAAAATATATTGTTTTTTTTTTCAAAATTGTCGCTCTTTTTTTGTTTATAGCGGTGATCAGACGTGATGCAGAGGTGATCAAATACCCCCGAAAGACAGCTCTATTTGTGGGAAAAAGGACATCAATTTTATTTGGGTACAACGTCGCACGACCTCACAATTGTCAGTTAAAGTAATGCAGTTCCCTATCGCAAAAAATGGCCTGGTCATTAAGTGGATAAAACCTTTCTGGGGCTGAAGTGGTTAAAGCTGCCCTGTCTGCAGATTCTATGACTCACAGCTGGCACATACATACTTCTAGTGCTGTTTCTGAGATTGATTCCAGTGCTTCTGGAGCTCTGGGATGGATCATTTGTGGATATTGTGGAGGACATTCCTTGTCATTGAATGCACTAATAAGAAGACCTCTATCATACTTTGTAGTTTTACATCCATATTCTTCTATTGTGTCTCTTTATGATTAATCCCACCGTTGTCAGCTGCCGCTGATTGGTCTTCTCTGGAGAACCTCTGGAGACAATGCTGGCAAGTTTTTCTTTGTTGGATTAGGTCAAACAAAATCATTTACACTGCAGACGTAGAGGGAAGCGATGTCCCTTTTTCTCTACCCAAATCATTTCCCTAGAATTCAGTTTTCTCCTAATTACATAAGATAACTTATTTCCTATAACCTCAGCATGCCATGCTAATGGGAGATAGTGGATAAGCTGGTAAGTACTTGCTGTCTCACAAAGTCGGGATAGATTCATTTAAGACCTGCTAAGATAGGTTTACTGTGTCCCTGCACTTTACTGCAGGGCATTTCAGTGTCATTCCTATGGGATACCAACAGCTGCTTAAAATAAACGTATCACAAGAAAAACATTTATTTTGTTATTTCTTAATTTCTGCTGAAATTTGTACTTTCCTGGCTGTCTCAGTGTTCAAATTTTTGGGATATATTTGTAAAAAAAATTGTATTGCAATTTTCCCAAATGAAAGTGCATATACGTTTGTTCTGTGCAACCGGGGCACAGAGAGAAAGTTATTAGGCTCTTTCCAGTGCTGGTTGAGCATTTTTCATTGACTTGAAAACAAAAATATCCCATTTGGCCACTCGATGGTGCTAGTGCCATGAAGTGGCCTAAATGTGGTATTTTATTTTTAACCACTTGCTTACTGGGCACTTAAATCCCCCTCCTGCCCAGGCTAATTTTTAGCTTTCAGTGCTGTCACTCTGAATGACAATTGCGCGGTCATGCTACACTGTACCATGACATTTTTATAATTGTTTTTTCACACAAATAGAGCTTTCTTTTGGCGGCATTTAATCACTGCTGGGTTTTTTATTTTTTTGCTAAAAGAAAAATGAAAAAAGACCCAAAAATTTGGAAAAAAAATACGTTTCATAGTTTGTTATAAAATTTTGAAAACTGGTAATTTTTCTCCTTCATTTATGTGCACTGATGAGGCAGCACTGGTGGGCACTGATAGGCTGCACTGATGGGCACTGATAAGGGGGCACTGATAGGTGGCACTGAGGCAGCACTGGTGGGCACTGATGGGTGGCACGGATGGGTGGCACTGAAGGGCACTGATAGGTGCCACTGGTGGGCCGTAGTAGGTGGCACTAGAATGCACTGCATAGCAGCAGTGCTTCTCCATTTGCGGGACCGATGTCCCTCTGTCTGAAGCTGGTGATCAGCTTTTTATTTCCTTACACCAATCTGTGATCAGCCGAGTCTCATGACTCAGTGATCACAGAGCACGCCGCGTGCGCCCCTTAGGGGGCGTGCAGGCAGCTCGTTCACGGGAGGACATTCATTGACGCCCTCCCGGCAATTAAGGCCCACGCTGTAGCTGTCATTCGGCTATAGCAAGGGCGGGAAGTGGTTAAAAAAAATGGAAAACATTCAACCAGCCAGTTTAAATTTTGTTGACTACAATATTTTCCTCCACTAATATTATTTTAGTAGACCAAACTACAACTAAAACTAAAACAATTGAGATGACTAAAATACAACTAGAACTAAATTGAAATTTGACTTCAAAATTAACACCTCACTACCACATACGAATAAGTAGGGGGTATCTACTAAGCTGCCAAAAGAAAGAAAAAAATAAGAAAAAGGCTTTTTTTGTCAAAAAGCAATATTTTGTTTGTTTATGAAACTTGGTTTTATTTATAAAGACGGTATATATCACAACGGCTAATCTGTGTCTGTAGTGCATGTTCAAACCTTAATACCATAAATAATAACATTTTATTAGATTTTTACTCCAGGAGTATATAATGAGCTTGGCAATTCTAAAGAAATTCTTATATAATGCATTACAATTTTACTAAACCCATTAGATTTTAGTAGACTAAAATGTACTGGAGATTTTAGTTGACTAAAATACGACTAAAACGAACCACACTAAGCAGGAGAACGCAACCATCAGTTCTCTAGCTGTGCTGGGAACGCCGTGTGCTCTCCTCTAATCATCAAACTTGTCCTCCTGACCCCCCCCCCCCCCTTAATATCAGTGTACTGTTGTTTCTGCTCCCCCAGCTCTTATGCAGCTGAGAACAGAGGATAGATCCCCATGGAAAGCACCGCTCTAACTTCACAGCTACTCATAGATTGAGAGGAATTACCTTTCTAGGTCAGCAGTTCAGGTGCTCTGGCTCTTGGAAGCCTTCCAATCCTCCACATTCAATAACTGTGTATCTTAAGGCTACTTTCACACTGAGGCATTTTACAGATGCTATTTAGCTAAAAATAGTGCCTGTAAAGCACCTCAAAAATCCCCCACAATCCACCCCAATGTGAAAGCCCTGAGTGCTTTCACACTGGGTGGGGAGCTTGCCGGGCGTTACAAAAAGTCCTGCAAGCAGCCTCTTTGGGGCGGTAATATACCTCTGTGAAAGTAGCCTGAAGGATGAACTGGCACTCTGAAGTCTGGATTAAATTAGTTTATTCTTATTATTAACCATGGGTAAAAGAACAGGCTAACGTTTCAGCACCTCTGCCTTGTTCACAGCCGAGAACAGAGGGCATGTGATCACTTACAAAAAAGGGGAAAAAAAGGTATTTCTAACGTTTATTTATATATATATATACACACACACACACACGTTTTGCTTTTCATTGCTATTTTAACCACTTCAGCCCCGGAAGGTTTATCCCCCTTCATGACCAGGCAATTTTTTGCGATACGGCACTGCGTTATTTTAACTGACATTTGCTTGGTCATGCAACGTTGTACCCAAATAAAAGGGATGCCCTTTTTTTCCCCACAAATAGAGCTTTCTTTTGGTGGTATTTGATCACCTCTGCATTGTTTGTTTATTTGTTGCGCTATAAAAGACCGACAATTTTTTTTTAAAACCAAAAGTATTCATCAATTTAGGTCAATATGTATTCTGACACATATTTGTGGTAAAAATAATCCGTATAAGCGTATATTGACTGGTTTGGCAAAAGTTATAGCTTCTAGTAACTATGGGATATTTTTATGGAATTTTTATTTACTTTTTTTCCTACTAGTAATATCGGTGATCATCGACTTAAAGCGGGACTATAACATTGCAACGGACAAATCGGACACCAAGTGACACTTTGGACACTTTACACGTTACTGTACTAATGACACTGGCAGGGAAGCAGTTCACATTAGGGGGAATAAAAGGGTTAAATGTGTCCCTAGAGAGTGCTTTCTAACTATAAAGGATGTGCTTGTACTGTAAGAAGACAGAGATCCGTGTTCCTGCTTAGCAGAAACACAAGATCTCTGTCTTCTCCTTTCACAGAACGGTGATCTGCCTTGTTGACATAGGCAGCCCGCCATTCTGTCTGCCTTGGGAACATTCAATGGACCCACTGATTGGCTCCCGATGTAAGCAATCACAGTATGAGCTGGTCCCTGGCTGTGCGCATGCACGCCCCAGAACAGAAAGAGTGAAATCCTGTACAGAGAGGCCGCCCCGCTGCAGTAAATGTACATGGGGCAATCTAAAAGCGGTTAAACTGAATGGGTTGGTTTACAAGGCAATCGTTTTCAATCACTTTAAGGATGACAATCAGCCAACTAGCATTTTCAGCAGGGGCAGCGTCTGGGTTTTTCTCATAAAAAGTTCACATTTAAGGTGTGAATTCACTTTCCAAAAATCCCACTATTAGACATGTGCCCTGCTGAAAAATTAGTTTGTTTTAGTTTTATTCGTTTTTTTCGGGTCATTCGTTATGATCGAAATTCATTATTTCAAATAAAATTGTAACTTCGTAAAAATTTGAGAATTTTGAAAATTCAGAAATTTGAAAATCCAAAAATTCAAAAATCCGAAAATAAGAACAAAAATCCAAAAAATTTGAAAATCCAAAATAATAACTAATAATAACCAACTATTAAATTATAGGTATTGGAATTTCCTTTCAAATGTGGCTGTTAGAGAGCATAACGAATATGAATTTATCCAAAGTTACAGATTATCTGAAATAACGAATGCCGCATCTAAACAAATGGAACATAACAAATTAATAACAATAATACTAATTAAAATGTTTTTATTATTATTATTATTTATTTATTATTATTAATTTGTTATGTTCCATTCGTTTAGATGCGGCATTCGTTATTTCGGGTAATTCGTAGCTTTGGATAAATTCATATTCGTTACGTTCACTTAAAGAAATTCCAATACCTATAATTTCATAGTTAGTAATAGTTATTATAAGTTAGTTAGTTATGATTTTGAATTTCTGAATTTTAGATTTTCGAATTTCCAGATTTCGAATTTTAGCAAAAATTTGTTAAACAGGTTGAAACAAATTGCACATGTCTGCCTCTTGTGCAACTCCATATCCTGTGAATAATACAAATCAGTGATCCTCCTGTTTTAAATGGTTTGCATTCTGCCATTAAAAGTGCAGCTGGTGTAGATGTCCTCCACAAATACCACTGGCACCTCATCTCCCTCCATCCTACCATTTTGCTAGACAGGATGTGCATGCATTCAATTTGAACAATTTGGAGCGGCTGTTACTGAGCTCATCTAGAGCAGGGAGAGCACACCCCGCAGGCACGCAAATTGAACTGCCCAGAGCAGCCACTAGGGGGCGTATTATTATTTATATTATTATTATATTTATGTAGGATTTATATAGCTCCAGCAGTACTTTACAATATAAAAGGAGACCGTACAATTACAATACATTTCAATACAGAAGAAATAGGAGAACCTGCTTATGGAGCTTACAATCTAAAGTAAGGGGGAGGTGATACAAAAAATAATAGCTGCAGGGGATGAATTGATGGAGGTGGCCCAAGTACAGTTTTTAGGTGGAGGTGGGGTAGGCTTGCCTGAATAAATTTGTTTTCCTAAAGTTGGAAAGGGTAGGCGCTAACTAGACATACTGGGATAGGGAGTTCCAAAGGATGGGAGAGATTCTGGAGAAGTCCTGGAGGCAAACATGGGAGAAGGTAACAAGGGAGCTATAGAGTAAGATGTCGTGGGAGGAGTGGAGTGGATGATTTTGGCGAAATCTCAAGATTGAGGAATTACTGTAATCTTTAGTCCCTCCTGCAAATGGCAAGATAGACGGTGAGGAGGGAGCCAGCATTTTCTGTGCGTAGGCCTCCCTAACAGCTGCATTTCTAATGGGAGGACATGCACCATTTACAACAGGAGGAACGCTGGTATGTATGCTTCACAGGATACGGAATTGCATGGGGGGGGGGGGGGTTTCACCATGGAAAATCTTGCTGAAGGTGAACTTTCACTTAAAAAGGACTGCATCATTCCATTTCAATTAGTTTGTGTTTTAGAGTTTAAAGTTGACAGAGAATTTTTCTTGATCATTTTTCCCTTGTTTGTTGTTTCAAATGTCCATCGTTGTATTTGAAGCGGTTGTAAAGCTTATTTTTTTGTTCTCTTAAAATAATAAATGTCATACTTCCCTGCTCTGTGCAATGGTATTGCATAAAGTAGTCCCTGAACCTCCTCTTCTGGGGTCCCCCGCTGGCACTCTAAGCTCCACCGCTTCTGTGTGCACCACCATAGCAAGCCGCATGCTATGGAGAATCCCGAGCCCGGCTGTGTGCTTCCATAGACACACACACTGTGGCTTGGCCCCACCCCAGCTCCCTCCTAATAGGCCTTGACTGACAGCAGCTGGAGCCATTGGCTCCCACTGCTGCCATGTCTCTTGTGAAAAGAAAGAAGGAAGAAGAGCTGCTGCAGACAGGCACAGCGCTGGATTGAGAGAGGGCTAAGGTAACTATATAGAGGTGGTGGTGGGGGGGGGGGGAACTATTGGAGCTATAAAAAGGTTTTTACCGTAATGTAGAAAATGCATTAAAATGGTTGTAAATGATCACCTTTTAAAACAACCCATTCAGTTTAAAATAGAAATGAAAGGCAGAAAAAAAATTCTATAGATATAAAAAAAACCCATTAATACCTTTTCCCCCTTTTTTTATAAGTGATCACATTCCTCTGTTCTCAGCTGCATAAGAGCTGGGGTGGAGGAGAAACAGCAGAACACTGAGCTTCCAAGTGAAAAGCTGTGCAGTGGGTGGGGAGGGGGGGGGGGGTGTCAGGTCTTATCAGAGGAAAGCAGGCTAAGTTCCCAGCATAGCTAGAGAACTGACCACAATGTGCTCTCATGTTTAGTGTGGTCAGTTTTTAATAGGAAAGCACTGCCAGGAACACCAGGGATTTCACATAAAGGTAACAATACAAAGAGAACAGGATACTTTCTCATACAATACATGGTACAGCAGGCACATATCACGAATATGAAGTGTTGGGCTAACAACAAACACTTTAAGCCTAAGGTAAAGGATCTGTTGCTTTTAGAACAACTTCCCATCTAAGTAGAATTCCTATCTAAATGTTTTTTTAGGTTTGGATAGCACAGGGAAGGGTTAATAGTTATGTCAAGTTTCTATATTTGTCTGTGTCATTGGTAGATGGTGGTAGATCCCCCCTATTTCTTGTCTTGGTGACATAACAGGAAGTGAGTGTACAATTTTTAATAGGAAACTCACAAAAAATCTGACAAAGATTCGTGCCCTTCCCCATTTATTAAAGAAATATTTATTTTCTTCAATGGAAAGCAGTTTGCCAGAAAGGTGTCATGAATAGCCAGCATAAACAATTTACTCCAACTTAAAGCGGAGTTCCACCCAAACGTGGAAGCTCTGCTTATCAGCCCCCTCCGGTGCCACATTTGTCACCTTTGGGGGGGGGGGGGGCGAGTATCTGTTTTTGACAAGTAGCCATCCCCACTTCCAAGATCACTCAGAAGTTCAGCTCCCTTCCACCTTCCCCCGCCGTTGGGCCATTCAAAAAGCACTTTGCGCATGCGCAGTATGGAACCGCCTGTGAAGCCAAAATGCTTCACTGCCGGGTTCCCTTACTATGAATGGCAACGGCAGCACCTGAGAGCCAATGGAAACATTGGCTGGGGTGCTGACATCGCTGGATTCCAGGACAGGTAAGTGTCCTAATATTAAACGGGTTGTAAAGGTTTGCATTTTTAAAAAAAACAAAAAACAAACATGGCATACTTACCTGCTCTATGCAAGGGTTTTCCACAGAGCAGCCCCAATCCTCCTCTTCTGTGGTGCCCCTCTGGCACTCCTGGTTCCTTCTCTTCATCGGATGCCCCCATGGAGAGTCGTTTTTCCCTGGGGGCTCCCAATGCTTGTGTGCTTCTGAGTCCCGCTGGTGTGTCCACTGATACAGACAGTAGGACTCGCCCCCCGCCCCTGGCTCCCGTGTCCCTGGATTTGATTGACAGCAGTGGGAGCCAATGGCTCCCGCTGCTATCAATCTATCCAATGAGGAAAGGGATAGCGGCTGTTGCAGCTGGGCTCATACACATCGTTGGAACGGATGGGTTCAGGTGAGAAAAAGGGGGGCTCTTTGGGCAGCTGTAGCAAAGAAGGTGTTTTCGCCTTAATGCATAGAATGCCCTAAAGTGGATGTAAACCCGATTCATGACATTTGAGCTGGGCACATCTATCTGCAGAGTTTTCTTCTCTCTCTTCAAAGCCCTGTGTCTCGTAGCTCTGTCCTGCACCATTCCTGTGTCATCAGCCTGACAAGTTTCTGTCACATTATGATAAGAGCAGCCGAAATTTTGTGTTGGGGAGGTTGCTATAAATAGATTAGCAGAGCTCTGGATGGTACAATGGAGAGAGCTGAGAGTCTCTACCTATGAGGAGAGGGGGTGTGTGCCTTTCCTCCAATCAGCTTTCTTGGCTGTATGCCCAGGTTTCTCTGTAGTTCTAAGCAGGAAGAGAAAAAAAAGCTAACACGATCTCCACTTTCTAAAGGATATGTACAGATGAAGACAGCAGATATGGATGTAAAACGTATACAGGGAGATTTTTTTCATCTCTGTCTATCATCTGAGGCTGTTCACTTCACTGGGTATATGTGAGGGTTTACATCCACTTTAAGGTGAAAAACCATGAGACTTTACAACCCCTTTAAAAGTCAGCAGCCACAGTACAGTTGTAAGGGTCTTGTAAAGTGAACATACTTTGTGCTTTACTATGACTTAACTTAGAGTGATTCCTTAACATTTGCTTTTAGCTGAACAGTTACATATGTTGCAGCACTGTTATCATAGTAAAGATGATACAGAACGTGAGAACTAGAAAGATAGTCAATGGTCATAGACAGTTTGGCAAAACGCCCACACTATGTTTACAAATGTAATCATAAATATGCTGATAGTGTGTCTGGGATTAACCACTTCAGCCCCGGAAGGATTTGCCCCTTTAATGACCAGGCCATTTTTTACGTTACGGCACTGCGTTACTTTAACTGACAATTGCGCGGTCCTGCGACGTTGTACACAAACAAAATTGACACCCTTTTTTCCCACAAATAGAGCTTTCTTTTGGAGGTATTTGATCACCTCTGCTGTTTTTATTTTTTGCTCTATAAACGAAAAAAAATGACAATTTTGAAAAAAAAAAATATTTTTTTTTTTACTTTTTGCTATAATACATATCCAAAAAAAATGTAAAAAGCAAATTTCTTCCTCAGTGTAAGCCGATATATATTTTTCTACATATCTTTGCTAAAAAAAATTTGCAATGAGCGT
Source organism: Glandirana rugosa (assembly GCA_018402905.1). Classification (NCBI taxonomy): domain Eukaryota; kingdom Metazoa; phylum Chordata; class Amphibia; order Anura; family Ranidae; genus Glandirana; species Glandirana rugosa. The sequence goes on along the minus strand of BLSH010101080.1, from coordinate 244,907 downwards.
ATATTGATTGGCTTGCGCAAAAGCTATAGCGTCTACAAACTATGGGACTAGTTTTATGGCATTTTTATTATTTATTTGTTTTTTACTGGTAAAGTGATCTGCGATTTTTAGCGGGACTGCGATATTGCGGTGGACAGATTGGACATTTTTGACACTTTTTTGGGACCATTGACATTTATACAGCAATCAAAGCTAAAAATAGTCACTAAATTACTGTATAAATGTCACTGGCAGGGAAGGGGTTAACACTAGAGGGCGATCAAGGGGTTAAGCGTTCCCTAGGGAGGTGTTTGTAACTAGGGGGGAGTGTAGTGACTGGGGGTGGAGAGGGAAAGCTGTTCACAGATCACTGGGAACAGCAGATCTCTCTCTACTTCCCTGTCAGAACAGGGATCTGTTTGTTCACATCAACAGATCCCCGTTCTGGCTCTGTGAGTAGCGATTGCGGGTGGCCGGTGGACATCAGCGATGTGCACGCCTGCTATAGTCTCTTAAAGCGCCACCACACAGCTACAGCGATTTGCACAGGAGAGCCAACCTGCCACTGCCAAACGATGGCAGCTGGTCGGCAAGTGGTTAATTAACTTTGGGATTGTACAATAATACACAAATATATACTTTAAGAAGACGTTTATTACTTACTAACAGGTGTTATTTAAGCCCCTTTCACACTAGTGCGACTTGTCCTGCGACTTGGGACTGCAAAGTCGCATGACAAGTCGTACCCCATGATTTCCAATGACTACCATTCAGTGTGACTTCAAAGTAGTCCCTGCACTACTGTGGTCCGACTTTGATGCGATTTGAGGCCCATAGACCTCAAGATTACACAGGCATTGCTTCAATTCGCATCAAAATCACGGCAAAATAGGGGCAAAAGTCATGGCAAAAAATTGTGGTAAAATCGCGTCAAAATCACACGACTTTCAGGTCGCACAAGTGTGAAAGGAGCCTAAAGGGTAACAAACATATGTCTATAAACAATTTTATGAAAGTGGGTTTGTCTTTAATCATGACAAGCAGTGGGTGGACATTTGTCTATTGGTTTCTATTGGTTTAATGTAAAGATTACCTGGTCATATCCTAATAATATACTGTATTTAAGAGGCTGAACCCGGAAATAAATTGAGTGGGGCATCACGCTATGCCTATGTGTGACTCATTTGCTGCACTCCCACAAGCTTGTGTGTGTCTCTGGATGTGGAGAATGGAAGATGTGCCAGTGTTCTGTAGAATAATGCCTCCCGTTGAAAAATGCCCGATGGGTCTGTGCATGCGCAGTGGGGGGGGGGGGGGGGGGGAAA
>BLSH010101080.1:211146-240913 GCA_018402905.1 Glandirana rugosa | reverse complement strand
CTGTTCATCCCCCCCCCCCCCCCGTCTGGGACATATTGGGTTGGGAGAGCAAAATCAGCAGCTGAATATTTATGCAGCCTTGACCTATCCCTGGGGAGAGGTGCCCAAATGGTGTCTGGGAGGGAGCATGCATACTCTGAGGCTTAGAGCAGAGGGGTCCTTGTCCTATTGGATTAGATCCCATCCTAGAGGGCTGCTGCCCTTCTAGGCAGACCTGCAATGTGTTGGCTACTCATCGAGGTCCCATCTAAGCTAGCTGGGGGGGGGGGGGCTATTCTGTCCTTGGAGCTAACTGAGGGATTGATTTTTAAGGATTTGGTCTGGGATCACAGGAGTAAGTGTCTGAAAGATATTAGGTGGAGGCATTCAGTTATCCAAGGACATTAGTAAGTATAGACCAGTGTGAGAGATTCCTGCGACTGTGTGCTGCTGCTTTTCTTCTTGTGCTAGAGTCCTGTGTTGCTTAAAGGGGACATTTTCTATGGTGTCCTTGTATAGCTCAGCCCAACATTTGCTGCAAGCAAGGACTGTGCTCAGATTCATAAGAGAAAGATTGGAGTACTCAAGTTGGTTCTTAAAGTTGCTGGAGTATCCCACAGATACCCTACTCCTACCCAAGTTAAAGTTTTGCAATATTGCATCAGAAAAGCCTACCTCTAGACTAATTACTGACCCAAGAGAGTGACTGTGATAGTGTGCCTGGCTGCAGGTGCAATTGCTGGGAAAGAGCCTTGGGACTTAAACAGCAGGCTCTTGCGGTAGTGAGCGCTACACTGGCCATAGGTGGATCAGAATTCAGGTGACTCAACAGGGACCGGCCAAATTTCGATCAGCGCGGGGCGTGGCTTTTCAGCAGCAGTTGATTGTTCGTTTGACTTCTATTGAAGAAACAGGTTAAGAAACTTTTGTTGATCAACATCTGCAGCCGATTGGTAGCAAGTTCTCTGCAAATAAAATGTCCCAGCGGGAAGGGGGGAAGGGATGGGTTTCCTTCACCACGCTTGTGTGTATAGAGGAATCTATTCATTTGTGGGTTTTTTTGGTTCTACCCCCAAGCTGAAGGGGAAAAAAAGGGTCTCGTCAATGGCCGGCATAATATCTAAAACCCAGTTGAAGTCTCAAACATACATACGTCTTTATAGACCTGAGGCCCACATGTTATGATCTGCAAATTATTTTTGCAGGAAAATGCTCAAAAATATGCTTTTCCATCAGTGAGAGTTCTTCTTCATGTTCTCACATTGCAGTGGTCTGTTCTGGCACAACTAAGTAAGACCGGGTTCACACTGGTGTGCTGCGGTCTAGCTTCAGTGCGGATGTTTTCACAGTTTTCATGTGCTTTACCTGTGGTCTTAGCTGTGGACTTATAGACTTTTAGGTTGCACATTTATTCCATGCTTTCTGAAAGAATATCAAAAGTCCTGCATCCTGCAACTTTGGTGAGCTTTTGTCACATATCCGGTCGGAGGCTGAAGTGCTGAGAGGGCTTCCCTTGTGGTTAAGTGCAGAGCGCCCCTGAGATGGTAACGGGGAGTGCTTTGCTCAGAGAAGCAGGGGTTGCCAGCTGCGACAGGCTGAGGTGATTAAGAGATGTCCGCTAGTTGGCGGCTGATGAGCAGGATACACTGCTGGGCAGAAGTCCCTCAGGAGTACCGGGTGAGACTTGGCAGCAGGGAGAGCCAGGAGAAGAGTCAGGAGCCAGGCCAGAAGTCATGCACAGAAGGTCAGCCAGGATTAAGGAGTCAGCCGGGGTCATTCACTGGTAATCAGGCAGTAGCAGAGTCAGAAGAGCAAGCCAGGGATCAAGCACAGATCAGCAGGCAGAAGCAGGGTCACTGGAACATGCCAAGGCTCAAAGCCGGGAATCGAGACAAAACAGATCAAAGACAAGCCGGGTCCGTAACAGGAAATCCAATAATAACAAGAACAGGAACACAGGAGCGCATGTGTCGCGCGTGTGCACTGGCACAGGGATCCTTGCGGCCATTCGTGCCTGTGTGCGAATGTGCCATTGGCAAATTTCTATGTGCCAATCTTCAATTTTGCAGGGCATTTGCAGGTGTGCCAATCCTTCTAAGAACTGCTCTTTGGCAAAAAACGCACAACTTCATAGAAGCCTATGGGACTGCGGCTAAAATTGTGTGTAAAATGCATGAAAACTGCAGCGCAATTAAGTGAACACAGCCATACCCCTCATCACAATTGTCATCACAGTTGCATTGCAAATAAGGAGAGGAGGCATGCCAAGCAGGTCTGGTACAGAACTGGAAGTTTATCAAGTGATTGCAAGAATACACCCATATTGAACTAAGAACTTTGATATTTTGCATATTTTTGACACAAGGACTGTGTGCACATTGTTTGGGGTTTTATATAATTTTTCATAATTTTTCACTATTGAAAGATTTTTAGGTTTTCCAGTGCTGGCCCTATTATTGATCTAAGTTTAACTTGTCCAGGAGGATATGTTTGTTCCAGCTACAAGGATAGTTTATTTTTTGAGGAACAATTTGTTCCCACTGGACATATGCACCACCCCTGCCACCGTCCTGGGCTCTGCTGTCCTTCTGAGTACCTGGGCCATCTGTGGAGATGCGGTGGATGATCAGCGAACATCCATATGCTGACAAAGCAAGGTCTATAAAGACATGGATGGGCGAGTTTGGGGTGGAGGAACTTGACTGGCCTTCACCTCAACCAGATAGAACACCTTTGGGATGAATTAGAGCAGAGACTGTGGGCCAGGCTTTCTCATCCAACATCAGTGCCTGACCTCACAAATGCACTTCTGGAAAAATGGTCAAACGTTCCCATAAACACACTCCTAAACCTTGTGGACAGCCTTCCCAGAAGAGTTGAAGCTGTTATAGCTGCAAAGGATGGGCCAACTCAATATTGAACCATATGGACTAAGACTGGGATGCCATTAAAGTTCATGTGCATGTAAAGGCAGGTGTTCCAATACTTTTGACTGTATAGTGTATACTCCATAGTGTGTTCAGCCTAAAGCAAGATGTAGGCTGTGCTTGAGCAGGGGGCATATTTAAGAGGCAGGCTAAAAAGGATAGAGGCTATGGCAAGGTTACTGCCCGTTGTAAAGGTATATAGACAAGCGTTCCCTACTTGATTCTATGGGAAAGAAGGGAAGGCCACACATCCTATAATGTGATTGTTAATGGAGAGAGGAGTTCATCCGTGACAGGACCTGGAGTAGTGAAGTGTAAAGTTACCAGCCCCAATGTATGGGAAGTGTTTGAGCCAAAGGTAGGGAGACCATTGTGCAGCCTACACCATTGTATAGCATGGATCCCCCTGTGTCGCCAGGCAGTGGCCCCCATTCGTAGCCCCTCCTACATCCTGCCCAAATCATGTAGCACAAAGATCCTGACACCATTAGAATCTGCTCTTTGTGTCAAGGAGCTTACAGCCAAATATTTCTACCACATTCATAATATGGACAGTTGTTGGTGGAAGCCAAATAGCTGAACAATATGTTTTTTGGATTGTGTCAAGAATCTGCAACATCCAAAGAAACTGTTATGCAAGCACTGAGATATAACAAATTTCATGAAGATAGTATCCTTAATGGGAATCAGATCCAGGACTCAGGCTTCTAACCACTTTGTCATAATGTAATCCCTCAAACAATATAATCAGCAAGACCCGTGACTACCAGGGCTTGCATAATTGCCAACGTTTTAAAATTATTTCTGAAAATGATCCCATCTCTTATCACCTTCTATAATCAACACACTTTATTAAGGCTTGTACAAAATCAGCACATTTATTGATGACACAGCCGCACTATATAAATACAATGCAGGTTTCTGGAAGCAGGCGAATGAAGAATGTTTGATGTCAGGATCAAAATATTAGACAATTCACCAATGTATTCAAGTAGCCGTTTGCCGTAATTCTGCCCTATGCGCAAGTCACTGATGACCCCTCTTTATTGAAAAGTCATTGTTTTTGTCTCCAACCATGTCACTTTGTAAATCAACATTAAAGCCAGATTTTGCTATTTGAAGTAGCCTAATGACTATATTTTCCTTCACTTCCTTTTTTTGTGACAACATTGTCATTGGGACAGGAAGGAAGAGGAAATCTCCCCAACAAAACCTAAGATGACATTATAATTCAAGTTCCTTTTCCATACAACTGCCATGGGCTGTGCAGCAGACCATTTACAAGCCCCTCTTTCTGTGGTTCTGTTTGTGAATTTGCTAATATGTACCAGATGTGGCCAGACAAGGCAAATTTACAATAAAGGAAGCACAGGTGTGCAAATATTGTATGGTTGTGCTTTCTCTCTACCTTAGGCACACAAATTCTTCATGATAAATATTGCTAAATAACTTTCATGCGTGTTACACAATAAGTCAAATTGAAAAAGACAAATATCCTTTAAAGCGTAACTCCACTTTTCTTGAGAAAAAAAAATCCCCTCTGGGTGATCTATGTACATTACAAGGATTTTAACAAACGCTGTTGCAGATTCCTATCTTTTGCTATTCTGAAGAAATCACTGTGTGTTCCTCATTGCCCCTTTGCTAAGTGAGTCTAATGGGAGTGGTTTCATAATTATCCACCAGCTGCTACAGAATCAGGGCTCAAATGAGGAAAGTTACAGGGTCTGCATCCCTTTAGACCAGTGGTTCTCAACTCCGGTCTTCGGACCCACTAACAGGTCAGGTTTGCAGGATAACTGAAATGAATCACAGGTGATATCATTCGCTGCTCAGTGATTGCAGTATTCTAGTCAGCATCTCCCCAAGGTAATACTTAAAATCTGGCCTGTTGGTGGGTCCCGAGGACTGGAGTTGAGAACCACTGCTTTAGACGTTCTTTCTTTTGGGACTAACTTACCAAATTTGACATTTTTGTTGCAGGGGATGCCAAAAATTTGACTTGTATTTTAGGCCACTTTCACACTGGGGCGGTAGCGGTAAAGCACCACTAATTATAGCGGCACTTTTGCGCAGCTATTTGAGCGGCAGCGAAGGGGTTAAAAAGGGGTTAAAGCGCCAGCGCGCCACGCTTCCCAGGCGGTGTTCAGCCACTTTGGAAGCGCTGCCCATTGATTTCAATGGTAGGGGCGGTATAGGAGTGTGTATCCACCCCTCACTGCACCACCCCAAAGATGCTGCTTGCAGGACTTTTTTTCCTGCAAGCACACCGCCCTAGTGTGAAAGCACTCAGGCTTTCACACTGGGGTGGATTGGAGGGGATTTTTCATGCACTTTACAGTGTGAAAGTGGCCTTAGGATAGGCTTCTGGGAAAATAAGTGAGCCAATCACACCAGCAGAAAATTAGGTTTCTGGGGGGCTTTATGTACACATTCTGTATACAGAACACCTCCAGGTAGCCATATTGTATTGCACTTTACAGAAAATTACAGAGCTGCAGATTGAAAAGGAAAGGTCATTTTCAATAACATTCAATGACAATATGACTTGTGCCGCAATTGTATATGCTATATTATTTTTTTATTCGCTATTTTTTTCCCCACAAAAGTGGAGTTACCCTTTAAGTTCAAGCAAAATAAAAAAAAAAGCCTTGCATCCTTTGAACGTAAGTTTGTGCTTGATCCAAAGGAAAGATTTCTGTGATTGGAGGAGGGGCGGATAGATGTCACAATCTCCTTTCCTCCAATCACAGAATCCAGGCATTTAGGTGAAAAAATACAAGGCTTTTTCTTTTCTTGAAGGAGGATGTGTACAACGAGCGACCTGGTATAATCCATGTACTACCACCAGTGGCTCATTTATTTTTACACAACAAAACTCAAAACTGGCCTGGAGTTCAGGTTTATACTCAATCCTAAATTTTTAAATGCCACCTCCAATTTACACATACTAGAACATATAAAAGTTATTTCATTATGACTCACAGTTGAAGCACCCAAATAATGGAGCTATCTCCAAACTCAACCCCCTTTTTTGAAAAAATGCTATAGATTTTACCCAAATTACATAAGCAGACCACCATTATGGTTAAAGCTTGTTCTATGTTTGATGTATAGGGTGCATTCGAATATTCCTGTCTATTCAGATTCAGAATACTTTATTAATCTTGAAGGGAAATTATTGCAACACATGCCAGACTCAAAACACATGCAATTCTATTGGAAGTAATGAAGTCTTCACATGATTGTGAACGACAGTATTTGACTCCATCAATGCTAATAAAACCTTTGTTAGATTTATTTGTGAAAATGACATACCCCTTTAAACAATTTTCCATTTACTAGCAAACATTACAATAGAATGTGTAAAGATTCAGTGGTTCAAAGAGGTAAAAAAATAAAGAAAATCTTTGACAGTGATGTAGCATTAATAAAACGTTATCAGATTGTAAAAGCGACCTAGTGCCCTACAGTTTATTCATCCTGCCTCTACTATGGTAAATACTATACATCAAACAAAGAACATTACTGGTTTGTATTCATATTTTCTCTAAGGAAATTAAAAAGAGAATCAATGGCATGCTTCGGCACACCATACAGATAATGAGCATTTCTATACATTTCATGCTTATCTTTCTACAGGGAGTTTAACGTTGTTCTTTTCCTATTACCTGGAACATCTCAGACCTTGTAGGTTTTTGAATTGCCTCCTAAAAAAAAGATTCTCTTGGCTTTGGATCTCTAGACTAGGTAATTAGCTGTGAGATGTCGGCTCTATAGCTCGTTGTTTTATTGTGTTGCCTTTCTTCCGCGTTCATACTCAGGGGCATTTGCAGTCAGCTCCCTTATAAAATGTATGTTGAGATTTGGAAGTGACATGTTTAGTAGTCATGGCAACACGGTTTCACTTCAATCAGTGTTTCCTTGTTGCTCATTTTCACTTTTTTTTTATGGTAAAATTCAGCTGTCATTCCCAGGATTTATTTCCTGGCGCTACTGCGGTGTTCAGGTAGTTTAATTTAGCAAGTTGTAGTTGCAATGCTTTAACTGCGATTTAGATTCTAAATTGCGAGAAGTGAATTTTTATAATATTATACTGCTACCCAAATATACTGTTTAATAAAGTGGGTCCTTTAGGCAGACACAGTATTACCAGCCAACTTATAATGAAGTAGATCTAGATTTGAGAACCCTATGTGGATTATTACTATTATTTTGGCCTTATGTCTTGTAATCCAAGTACTAATGGTTGAGTTTTTGTAGTCTAGCACAGATGGAATAGTGGCCGATCAGTGATTGTCTACTGAGGGTAATGAACACACTGAACACCTTGAAAGGGTCATTCCACATACAGGTCGACGTTGCTTGGGTTGGGTCATTCCACATACAGGTCGACATTGCTTGGGTTAGGTCATTCCACATACAGGTCGACATTGCTTGGGTTGGGTCATTCCACATACAGGTCGACATTGCTTGGGTTGGGTCATTCCACATACAGGTCGACATTGCTTGGGTTGGGTCATTCCACATACAGGTTGACATTGCTTGGGTTGGGTCATTCCACATACAGGTTGACATTGCTTGGGTTGGGTCATTCCACATACAGGTCGACATTGCTTGGGTTGGGTCATTCCATAACTTTTTAAATTTTTTGAGGATTTCAGCTGTGAGATATCCCAAACAGATATGAGTCTCAGTGCTTCTGCTTCATTCTTAATGATATATAAATCCAAAAATTCTTTGCTATCCTTCAAACAAAAACAACCTCCAACAAAACAACCCATTAGCTGCTGTGTATATAGCCAAAAGGATAATCAAATTATGCAAATGCTGTAATTTGTTTTTTGTTTTCTTTAAATCATAGAGTCAATATACATATACCCTAAGGCACCTTTCACACGGGGCACGTCCACTTTGACGGGATCCACTTGCTCAGCTGGGACCGATCCATTGATCCCCGCTGAGCAGGAGGGTGACAGGTTAGTCTCCACTCACTGTGCAGAGACAGACCTGTCAGAGTCCCACTCTCCTTTATGGGGAGATCAGATGAAAATGGACCGCTTGTTAGAGTTGCCACCTCATCCCTTTAAACCGGAACACATATGAATTACACAGGTTCTGAGGCCAATTTAATGCAGATAAGGAACCAAATGAGTTTAATTACCACCTTAATCAGCCACAGAACCTGTGTAATTAATATGTGTTCAGGTTTAAAGGGATGAGGTGGCAACCCTGCCGCTTGTCCATTTTCATTCAATCCCATCCGATCTGCCAGACAGATGTAAAATAGGACCACCATCCGTCTGGATTTGGTGGATCGGATCGGACAGCGGCGGATGTCAGTGGACATGTCACCGCTGACATCCGTCACACCACAGAGGTGAATGGAGGGTCCGATCGGGTCCGCCTAAAAAATGGACAGGCAGACCCGATCGGACAGCATGTGTGAAAGGGGCCTAAAGCCAACCATACATTATACACTTTTCTTATTCAATTTCCTTTAGATTTACCTTCAAATATGTAGTAGAGGAGTCTGCCTGATTGCATACACATTGAAAGTGTTTAGGTTTGACCTCATATTATATAGTTTTGGTAAATTTAAAGGAAAATTGTACAAGAAACTTGTAGAATATATGGCCAGACTAAAGGCCTGTACACACAATGCGAAATTCGGACAGGAAATTACGTTTGAAGGCCTGTCGTCTGAAATTCTTATCGATAGTATGCTCCTGGTTGTGCAGGCTATACATTTTTTTCTGTACGGCAACTCAACGTCCGATTTTCGTATCATTAGTATGGTTTTCGTATGAAAAGAATCGTACGATCATGACTACGCATGCTCAGAAACTAAAAAATACATACAAAACTTCTGACGTTGAATTCGGTCGTATGACAATTTTTGTATTGTTAGTACGCTCTTCACTTTCGACATGAGACAATCATTCAACAAAAAACGGACGTTCTGTCTTTCGAAATTCGCATTGTGTGTATGAGGCTTTAGTTAGCGTTACACTTAATATCGTAAGCACCAATCACCCAGTGCTTAATGTGTAACAATAAGAAAAAAACATCACTTTGTAAAATAATATTGTAAAACGTTCATTAATAAAGTCCAATGATAGTCCCAAACAATCTTCGTGTGGTTCACTTCAGCAGGACCAAATTAATTCTTCAACCTATATCCACCACTGTGTTCCAATCTATTTCCACTCCCCATAAGGTGCCACATTCACTGACTTTATAAACACTAAAGGCTCTCATCAAAATCCTTACGAAGGCTCCACTTCCAGTGCTCTTCACGCACAGGGTGTACTATGGCTCAGAGACAAGAATATACAACATAGCGTAATCACATTTAAAAAAAAGAAGGGTGGACTCCTTCAAAATGGCCATGGCAGATGGGAAGCCTTCCAACATCTACAGTAAATGTTGGGTCTGTAATAAACTGATTGGTGTTCCATCAGCAATTAACACATATAATTTGTATAGGTGGACTCCTGTAGAAAGTAGCAAAGGCCATAATATATTGTATTCTTGTATTTTTAAAGCTGGATTCCAGGTAGACTGATATCACTGTAAATCCCTGATTGGCTCTGTGTGCTGACTATTCCTCTGACTACCAGAGTCCTGCTGTATAGGTGGTCAAATAAGCCACAGTTATGAACTTACACAGTGTTTTACATTTGGATTTTGTTTGCCTGTTTTTCAGTGATCTGAACAGGCTATACACGTTTAAACAAATAACTATCTCCAAGGACTTTATTTTGTATCCAGATTGCATTCAGATCTCCTTCAGCTAAAATTGTTGCTAAACCCACAACAGTAATATCAGTCTGTATATGCAGTAAAGCATGCTTCCTCACTGTTGAACCTAATGGTGTAATCCTCTGCATCGTGTAAGTGACTGTTTGATCCTGTCTTCCTTGTTCCTCCCCTTCTTCCACAGTCCCCAAACCATCTAAAAGAGAGGCTAGGGGACAAGTTGCACATGCTCAGTTTGAATGTTGTGTATCGCTAGAGAGTTGTTTTTCTTCTTGGGAGAGTGCATGTGATCAGGACAGGGCCAATCATCACTGTCCAGACAGAGGGTCAGAGGTCATGCAGTCTTATAGGACAGTCAGAGCAGAATGAAAACTCCTCCTACAAGCTTTAACTAGACACTGATAGTAGCCAAAAGACTGGTATATACTGATGATGAGAAAAGGCATTTAGCAGTTTAGATTTAATTAAAATAAATTGCATTTCCATGTTCTGTGTACTGTGGGGGACTATATATAATGAATGCAGGGTCCTGGGTTTAGTAACACTTTAAGCACTGATGAAGGGGGCTTCTAATCCCTTTAACAACATTGATAATTTTGTAGAATTCTGCAACCAAGCAACTCTAGTTGGACTGTCCTCATTAGTGTTCTCTCTTTCCACATGATGAAAATAGTACCTGTTTTTCATAAAGTATCAATTATTTCAAGCTAAGCAGCTATCCCACATTTAGTGGAGCAGTCATGCTTTTCAGGAAGGGCAGAAGCTAATATACATACCTGAAGTTTTCTTGATACCAACTGCATGTCATCCCCTGAACAGCAGCCCTTAAAATGGTAGAAAAGTGGGCAGTAAGTGGAGTCGATCAGCTTCAAATGCACGTGTCCTGGAAGAGAATGCTGACAGCAGAAGAAAACAAAGTGAGCACAGTGGTGTCCAATTGGTATGCTGGGCGTGTGTTCTTGTCCCAGGTGTGCTATCACTGGAAGGACTTTGACAGGGGTATCTAGATCAAAAGACTGGCTAGACAATTATGAATCTTAAAGCAGGAGGAAAAGGTTGCATGCAAGAAAGAGGGCAGCATTGTGGCCAAGTGGTTAGCACTTCCACCTAGCAGTACTAGGGTTGTTGGCTTGATTCCCAACCATGGCACTACCTGCCTGGAATTTGCATGCTCTCCCTGTGCCTGCGTGGGTTTTCTCTGAGTACTCCGGTTTCCTCCCCCACTCCAAAGACATGCTGGTTGGTTAATTGCCTCCTGTCTAAATTGGCCCTAACATGCGTATGAATGTGAGTTAGAGACCTTAGATTGTAAACTCCTTGAGGGCAGGGACTGAAGTGAATGTACGATATATATGTAAAGCACTGCGTAAATTGAGAGCACTATATAATAATTTGTAATAAATAAACGAAGGCTTTTTCTGGTTAACAAAAGTCACCTAAAACAATCATGTGCCATACGTAGATACATCAACAATTACAGCTCCTCATACCTTTGTTCTCATTTACTTTTCTCTTATTTCATATTCTTCCTTTTTCCAATTTCCTTCTTCTAAACCTTTTTTTTTTTTCCTTTTCACAGCAAGATTCTAGTTGCTGTAGTCTTGCCCTGCTTGATTTCACTTGAGACTGATGTTCATAGTCCATACCTCCCCATGGGACCTCATCACTTACCAACACTCCTACTTCTCTTCCAAAATCTCTGAGCATTTATTTGGGAGTCACACATTTGTAAGCATGTCAGATCAACTGATCTCTGTTCTCTTATTGATGTCTTCCTCATATATGTCATTGGCTATTTGTGTTAGGTCTCAACTCATTCATACTTGAAGCTAAACTCCAATCAAACAGTTAGATACACAAGTGAAATACATACTGTATATGGGAACTATTTTACCTGACAACAAATTGTAATTCTTTGCAGCAAGTCTTAAATCCCTTTCACACTTCGGTCGCATTTGCGATAAAAATAGCATCTGAAAAGCGCCTAAAAACTGCTTCCCATTCATTTCAATGTGTGCTTTTACACTGGGGTGGTGCGCTTTTGGGGCGGTGAAAAAAGTCCTACAAGCAGCATCTTTGGGGCATGTTTGGAGCGCTTTAAAAAGCGCTTCAAAATGCCCCTTCCCAATGAAATGAGTGGGCAGCGCTTCCAAAGCGCCTTAAAAGAGCTTCAAAAGCACCATAAATGGGTCTTTTTTCACTTTTTTTAAGGTCACGTTTCAAGTGACCTTAAAAAAAGTGCCTCGCTAGCGCCTGAAAAGCGCTGCAAAAGCATTGCTAAAACATCTCTAAAACACCACAAAAACGACCAGTGTTTTAGTGGCAGTTTTTGCAGTGCCTCTTATGGGCATCCTCCACTCCTGCTGCAACAACATCATATCTTGGTCATAAACTCAGCCACTGCCTGTTGACTGGCCAATGAGGTCCTCCTTCTGCTCTACTCTTGAAAGCACATTTACCATAAGTATAGCACCCTCTAGTGTGCTAGAATAGGAATTGTTCTTTTTTTTATTAGAGTAATCAAAATGTTTAGGCTTGGCTAGCAGCCAAGACTGTGATTTAATCTGGGTCATTTGAATGACTCAGGGAGGCTGGTATGACTCACAGGCAGCATTTCTGATACCTCCTCCTACTTCTAGAAATGTGGAGAAGAATCTAGAAGAAAGGGAGCGGAGGTTAGAAGGAGCTGCCTGGAATATTCATGAGGGCCCTGACCAATGCCCAACAGATGGGTTGGCAGGGGGCAGGCCACCTCCTCAAATATTCAGGGTTAGCCCAGCTGGTGCAGGGAGAGTTTGGGTGGAAGTTGGAGATGCAGTGCTAGAAGTCTGCTGGTGGATCATTGAGGATAGCCCCCTAGTCTGGGTGGAGGGGGGTGATCTCAGGTCTGGGGCTTGGGTGCAGGAGGAATCCTCTACAACCCACGAGGTATCCTGTCCAGTGGCACGGGAGTAGGTGTGAGGACAGCAGGAGCCAGAGAGCACATCTGGGAGATCTCCAAGGAGAAGACAGCCAGATGGGCTGGTGAGTGTTACAGTCAGGGAGGACTGAGAGACAGTCTGAGAGGACTGGGTGAGAGCAGTCTGAGATGGATGCAGAGTCAGTCTGAATGAGTGGGTTCAATTCAAAGAAGTATAAGGGATGCGTGTGTGCAGAAGTGAATGGAGGGTAGGTGTAGCAAAATTAAGTGGTGAACAAGAGGTGCAATAGAGCTGCAGAAGTGAATGCGCCAGGGTACTAGGTGTAATCCTGGACTCGAACCTGTCCTTTAAGCTCCAAATTCAATTGTTGTCAAAAGCTTGTATACTTCACCTCCATAACATCTCCAAAATTCGTCCCTTTTTAACTAATGAAACCATCACCATACACCTATGCTATGATGAAGAAAGAAGACCTAGAAACTGGAATGTCACATTATCAGAGATTTTTGAAAGTAATTTCCACTGGGTCCACCATTTGGTCTTTTTCTGCTGTTACTTTTCCATGATTCTTTGCCTTTAGATACATTTTGTAATTTTAAAGATAATCTAAATTGGGCACTGGGGAGTGAAGTAGGAAAGGATTTAAGTATTGCTGTAAATTGTGAACCCTAGGCAGGCATAAAACATCAATTAATGCAGTTTTGAATTCATTGATAAAAATCGCCATAGATATTTTTACATAAATGCAGCTAGTACATATATAAATATAATGGCGGCCTCCAGTAACCCTCTCTAATACAGCAGTAGGACTGAGAAAGGGAGGGTGTCATTGGTAGTCAATCAGACTTTTCTGCAGTACCCATGTGCTTATGTAGCACTATCCCTGCAGGAGCCTTTGGTAAAGTAAGTAAGCTCCCATCCTGCACAGCTAGGCACACAGAATTTTCAACATCACATCGTAGTCATAAAACAGTCCTTGCAGCTTTGTTTTTGCGTTTTTTTAGGGATATTGAACTTGGATGGGGATAGGGGTATTATGGGATGTCCACTTGAATTTAGCAGAACTTTCCAGGGACAACAACTTCTGTACAGACTAATTGCACTACTCATCTTTCTCCAGCACAACTCTTGCTTGAAGTACTACAACTCCCAGGACCAGCTGGCACACTGTTAAGGGATCTGACAATTGGGCTCAGTCAGATTAGTAGTAATTGCAAATGCCCTTTGCAGGCAGGGACCGTGGGCCCATTGGTAGTATAGCAAAGTCTTAGTGCCCAGCTGTCCTTCTGTGGTTACTGATCCCAGTACCCAGTACCACCATTTCAGGCACTGCCAGCCCACCTGGCTGCAGCTGCCCCTCTCTCCAGCCCTCTTGGCTAAACTTCCACAGTCCTCCAGGGATGGCTCACCTCAGTGGCGGCTGGTGGTTTTTTGTTTGGGGGGGTGGCAAACAAACATCCCCCGTGGGACCTCAAACAACCCCACCACCCCCCGCTGTCTGTCTGTCGGTGCACCAGCACTTACCCCATCTAGGCGGCGGGGATAGGGTATCGGCGGACATCCAAAGAGCAGCGGGGATCGGGGCACTAAGCAGCTGTGGGGATCAGGCATTGGCCAGCGGCTCTTCTCCTCCTCACTTCCACCGTGCATCTCCTCCTCTCCTCCTAGGCATCCTATATGATCGCCTGTCCTTTCAGCCAATCGGGCGATGAGTATCAGACCCACTTCCCGATTGACCAGGAGGAGGATCAGTGTTGCAACAGCGAATATTCATTTACTGTTGCAACACACCTGGGTGGGCTCCAGACACAATGCTCTGAGCCCGGAGCACACCCTATTTTGAAGCCTATGGCTCTAATCAGTGCTTCAAAAAACACACCCCCGCCCATCCCTGCCATAGAAATTCATGCACCTGGCATCCTGCAAGGGGCCAGGCGCATGGATAGGGAGGGCGGCGGAGCATGGATGGGGGGGAGGGGGCGGCCCTGTGAGCACACAATGGACGGGCCACCCCTGGCTCACCCGCAGCCACATCCAGCACTCCCCGGCTCAGACAGTGGAAGGAAGAGGGGAGATCAGAGTGTCATCCCGGCCAGGACTCATCATCTGCCTCCTAAGGTAAAGAAGCCTCTGATCGCCGCCCTCCTGCCTGTCTCCTGCCTGGGGGGGTGATCGCTGCCCTCTCATCCATCTCCCGCTGGGGGGGTGGCGTTGGTTTGCCGCCCCCGAAAATATTGAGCACCAGCAGCCACTGCATTTTACTACCTGCTTCTGTTTATAATCAGGCTACAGATCTAAGTACATATGACAGTAATTTGACAGCAGTTACATATGTTTGTGTCTATCTATTCACAGAAGAAAACAATTTATCTTGTTTATACATTGGTTAGTTTATTATATCATCAAGCATATTGACCTGTCTCATATGAAAATAATGACGATCTACATATAACTAACTGTAAGGTGTTTTCCTGCAAAATCATATGAAGAGCAGAGTTATTTTATTTTACAGACAAGGAACCTCTTCATAAGCACGTATGAGACAGTAATTATGACTTTAGGCTGAGCTGACATCTTCAGCAAGTTCTGTGCTATCCTACCCCTTATTAACGATGGTAGGTTGTTTGAAGTGGGTGTTTCAAACGTCTTTTCTTAATTATCAGTGTGCCACCGAAGAAAAGCACGAGTACCCCAGCATTATAGGCTCCGAGTGGATTTGATTTGCTTTGTTTTGATATTTTTCTCACTTGAAAGTGTGTACACAGATCAGAGAGGGAGACGTGATACAAACCGCCTATTGCATTACCGCCGTTTCTCATTTCCATTAAAATGTGTTGACTTTTTTTTTTTTCAGTGCCGTGCTCACCCTCCCTGTTCTGTTTCTCCTTATTCATTAACTCAAGTAGCTGGGGAAATGCACAAGACAAGCTAAACCGAGCACATACTGGTACATTACACGCATACACCAATGTAATGATTCATTTTAAGCTGCATATCTTTCCGTTGAAGCCGCCTTTTTGAAAAATGCTCTTCATCTAGGCTTCAGTAGGGATTTTGTAGAAGAGGATTCAAGTGCATTTTTAAAGGACATGTCACCAGTTGAATTGAGAGATGTCATTTTTTTTTTTATGGTTTTCCTCTTGGGGGTTTTGCTAACATTTTGTTTTACTAATAATATCTATTATATGGCCGAAAATGTGTGAATACCTGACCATCACATCCACTATGAAAGCGGATTACCAATGCAAATGACTGAGCACAGGTGTTTTCAGTAAAGGGTTCTGATATATTATACAAAGACATTTTAAATCCATTATGTGCTTCCATCCTTGCAACAATATTTTGGCTTTTTTCTGTTTCAGCGTGACTGTGCCCCGTGTATAAAAACAGCTCCATAAAGACCAGTTTGGTGTAAAGGAACTCAAGTAGCCTGCAAGACTGTAGAACACATCTGATATGAACTGGAAAGCTGATATTATTTTAGTTTTAGACAGAGTGTGGAAGGGTTAAAACCCCTGTTTTTATTGCTGTGTGTCCCTAATGGAAAGCTTAATCTGAGGGCTGTGATGTCATGGCTCGTACACACGGGACGACGATCGTATTCAACACGTCGTACTCATGACCGTTGCATGCGGAATCAATCGTCTGTGGCCGCTCTTTCAACAGTTTTACATACGACGGTCGTGCATGGGAGTTGTATGTGCAGACTTGAAAACTTGGTCGTACCAACAAGCTCGCATACGATCGTTGTATCGTGTGTAGAGCAGTTGTGTACAACAAGTTGTATAGTGCTAAACACGCATGCGCCAAGTCCACTTCAACTAACACGAAATTAGATGAAGGAGCCCAAAGGGTGACGCTATTTCCTCTTTATACGCTCGTTCGCGTCATCACGTTCGACCGGCCGCAAGTTGTATGTACGACCGTCAGGTGCATGTCAGTATGCTATTTACGATTCAACACGGTCGGACGGGCGATCGTCGTCCCGTGTGTACGAGGCTTAAGGAAGCACAATCATGAGCTCTGCACAATAAACCTGCTATAGACCAACCTCTGCAGACCCATACAGCTTATCTGCCATGCCCAAGTATGGGAAATGCACTAAAACAGATCACTGAGGGTTCACGATCAAACAGAAACTTGGGTTTTAATTTGCCTCCACCTTCCCATTCAACTTCTGCAAGGCCTAGAAACTGGAGGCTCGCGTTATTCAAGAAGCCAGGTGCTCCCAGGGTGTCTTTCTCTTCTCCCTCTTCACTGGGCTCAGAAATGTTGCCTCATCACATTTCAGACACCCATCCTGCCAGCCTAGGATCCATGGGCTCTGACTCTTACCCCTGTAACCAAAATTAAATCTCCTGCGTGGAGGTGTGGTGTTCAAATATTGGTGGACAGTCTTTATTGAAAATCTCCTGGATCAATCCATTCCAATTCCACTGTCCGGTGTGTACCGCATTCCTTGCTGCCCTCCTCAGACTAGGGTAGTCCAATCACGCTATATAAAAAAACAGAGGGGGGAGCAGTGGACTAGTGCATTATTTTTAAACACTGTTTATTAAGAGGAAAATCATCCTACTGATTAGTATCATACTATGAAGTTGTTATACTCAGAAACCAATGGAAAGGACATGTTCATCATAAATAACCACATGAAGAACCACCTGCACTGCTATGTTTGCATCTTGCATGCTGGGAAGATGCCACATGGATCTGCAAGTGTTGACACATTTCAAGGGAGGTGCCCTCTTCATCAGAGCTGAGTCAGCTGAGTTATCCTTCTTGTCTACAGGGTTTAAATCTTCCCTAGAAATTAACTTGCAGAGATCCACCAAGATATGCAGCTCCTCTCTGATAAAGTCTCCACTCAGGAAGCTAGTCAAGATGTCCTAGCACAGAAAGTATCGACCCTCAAACAGCCCAGGTGGGTCAACACACCTCGAATATCATGCTCTTATTACATTTAGAAAATTGCAGTCAGAGAAATAATTTTAAACTGTGGGGCACACTGGGGCAAACCTGAGGGAATCATTAAGTAGAACTAAAGGCAAAACTTGTTTTTAAATTTTGGATTGAGTAAGGAAGGGTTATAACCCCTGTAAATCTTTTTGCCATATATGTCCCATTGTGGAAATTTCCCTTCACTACTTGTCCCATAGCCAAAACAGGAATTGAGGGAAAATTCCTCTAAAGTGGGGCAATTCCTAGTTGCCACCAAGGTCACCAGAACTAGTGTCCTAAATGAAAGCTATGCCCACTATTCCTGTTCTGGGGGCAACCCAAAATTTGGAATTTTCTTTTACTTTTGGTGATAATGGTAAACAGGACTAATAGAGTGAATCTCCCTAACAGGGACCTCAACACGCAAGAAGCTGCTTTGTTTTGTATCATTATTATTGGACTTATAGGTTTGTCACTTGTCACTATTAATATTCTTTGTGCATTTATATAAATCTAATTTTGAATATTGTTGATAGCAATGAAAATTATAAATACACAATTGTCAATATTTTTCGGTTGATAAACGGTTCATAACCCAGTAAAATGCATAGTCATGTTTTGAATATTTTTTCAGTTATATTATATGACATATATATGTGTTGGCATTGCAATTTTGATAATTTTGGACAAGAGTATGTTATGTTTTTTATTTATTGTACTTTATGAGTCTATTGTTATCACACTATTTAACAATTTGAGAATTTTGCTAGCGGTTTTAGGTAGCACCACACTTATTCTTTTTCAATCTATTGTTTGTGGGGACACAATTTTGAGTGTTGGCAGCTTCCTTGATTGTTGGATTATATGCTTGGTTAGTGCATAAGTGGTCTCATCTTAATTACCAGATATGTATGGATCTGCACAGAAATCACCAGGCTCAACAATGAATAAAAGTAACATGGTTGGGAAAACAACACAAATGACAAGCACAACAATAAAATACAAACATTCACTACACCAAAAATACCAGACCCTGTGAACATATGTAAAGTATATACAACTAAGCAAATCTACCTAAACTAACCTATATTTCAGGTACTTATACTGTGTGTATATATATATATGTATTTCAGGTACTTATATAGTGCCGTCAATTTACGCAGCGCTTTACATATACATTGTACATTTACATCAGTCCCTACCCTCAAGGAGCTTACAATCTAAGGTCCCTAATAGAGTTGAGCGAACCCAAACTGTAAAGTTCGGGTTCGTACCAAACTTTGCGGTGTTCAGGACCCAAACTTTTGAAAAAAAGTTTGGGTTCTTGTATTTTTTTCCCGCTTGTTGAATAGCTGCAGGGCAGCCAATCAACAAGCGTTTCACTGGTTTGCCCTTAGAAGCCATCACAGCCATGCCTACTAATGGCATGGCTGTGATTGGCCAGTGCATCATGTGACCCAGCCTCTGTATGAGCTGGAGTCACATAGTGCTGCATGTCATATGCTCTCAGGCTAGTGTAGGGAGAGAATGCTGCTGGTGCTGTGAGGGACAGATTGCAGATCTAATAACATCTCATCCTGCATTACAGAACTATCTAATTGTGGACTAGGTAGAGCTTACTACTACTACTGCTTTTAGGGACAGATTGCAGATCTAATAACATCTCATCCTGCATTACAGAACAATCTGACTGGGCTAGTAAGAGTCTACTGCTTAGAGGGACAGATTATTGTTCTAAAATCATCTCCTAATTCTATAGGGTCAGGTTCCTACTGTTGCTGTAAGAGACAGATTATTGTTCTAAAATCATCTCTCCTACTGCTATAGGGTCAGGTTCCTGCTGTTGCTGTAAGGGACAGATTATTGTTCTAAAATCATCTCCTACTGCTATAGGGAGAGGTTCCTGCTGGTGTTGTAAGGGACAGATTATTGTTCTAAAATCATCTCCTAGTTCTATAGGGTCAGGTTCCTGCTGTTGCTGTAAGGGACCGATTATTGTTATTTCCCTATCCCCATTTCTTTGTAGGGCACTTGTCCAGCTCTTACCCACACTTTTGTACCTTTTGCAGCCCTCTAGCACTTTCCAGGACTTTTTTACAGCCATTTTTGTGCCCAAAAGTTCGGTTCCCCATTGATTTCAATGGGGTTCGGGGTCAAGTTCGGACCGAACCCAAACTTTTCCATGAAAACCCGAACCCGAACATCCAGGTGTCCGCTCAACTCTAGTCCCTAACTCACATTCACACATACATATACTAGGGCCAATTTAGACAGGATCCAATTAACTTACCAGCATGTCTTTGGAGTGTGGGAGGAAAACTGAGTACCCGGAGGAAACCCACACAGGCACAGGGAAAACATGCAAACTCCAGGCAGGTAGTGTCATGGTTGGGATTCAAACCAGCAACCCTTTTGCTTCTAGGTGAGAGTGCTAACCACCATGCCAATATGCAGATTGCAGAATAAATAGGGCAGATCAGGTTGAGACTGAGAAGCAAGGAATGAGCTAAAATGGGGAGAATGTGCACAGGAGAAGGTACAAGCAAGCAGGAGCAGGATCAGGAACCAGAACAGGATCACAGGTTACCAAGAGCAGGTCACATGAGGTGCACAGGCAAAACACTGAGGCAGTATGCAGCAGTAGAAGAAGGACTAGATACCCTCCTAGCAGCCAGCATCCATTGAGGAATAATTTCTGGAATCTGCTGGCTGCTGGGAGACTCGTGGACATTGGGACTACATCTCTCAGGTTTGAGAACCACTGTGCCACCAGCAGGTGATCCAGTTCTTGATATCCCCACTGTACCACCTGTAAAATAGTTCCAGAAATGTTGGGATGATGCTTGTCTCAGGAGTAGAGAACAAGAAAATTTTGCAGCTGTGACCCACCCACTTCAGAAATGAGATCCCACTTTCTGCTCCCTCAGTTTACTTATGTAGTAATGGCCAACTAATGATTCAACTACAATTTATCTATATAGACTGCCATTCAACTTGCTACAACGACCAACACAAATCATATCTTCATAGGGTGCTTGGGTGGTCAACTCCATTAAATACTATCAAAAGATCCAGGAGCAATTTTGTTAACGTACATGTTATAATTTTCTAATTCACAGTTTGATTCTTAGTATTGTTACTCTTCTTCCCCCACTCCCAGCTGGCGAGTTCCCCACTCAAATATCAATGTGTATTGATGGTGTCTGGAGGTGCAGAGTGCTCATTGGATCCATACTGTGCTCTTCAATGATGCTTGTGTTCTAGAACTCAATGGTTTCACCTCCTTCATGCTACGTACATTGAGCCTAATTTCGAACGTATCCAGATCAACTTTTTTTTCAGATGAAATGCCTGGACATACAGCACTCAAAAACAGGGATGTGCAGTGAGGTCAGTGGCTAGTATCAGAACCAGATACACACAGGTTACATACGCCGCAAACATTAGAGCGAGAGCAATAATTATAGCACTAGACCTCCCCTGTAACTCTAAACATATAACCTGTAAAAAATTTGTGTCACTTATGGAAATTTTTAAGTACTGAAGTTTTGCGCCATTCCACAAGTGTGCACAATTTTAAAGCGTGACATGTTAGGTGTTTATTTACTCTGCATAAAATCATCTTTCACATTATACAAAAAAATTGGGCTAAATTTGAGGGTTTTTTCTTATTCATGAAACAGATTCTTTCCAAAAAAGACGTGTTTGAAAAATTTTTGCGCAAATACCGCGTAACATAAAAAAGTTGCAACAACCACCGTTTTATTCCCTAGGGTGTCTGCTACAAATATATATATATATATATATATATATATATATATATATATATAAAATGTTTGGGGGCTCTGAGTAATTTTCTAGCAAATAAATGATTTTTACATGTAGGAGAGAAGTGTCAGAATTGGCCTGGGTGGCAAGGGGTTAATTACCATAAGTAAGTAATATACAAATAATTATTATATATTGTTTTTAAGGTAATTTACTATATTTTCAAAAACTGTACTCAAGCAGGTGGCAAATTACTGAAGTTTGAAGTTATAACTTAAAACCAGTAATTTCACAGTAAATAGATAAATAATAAATTGTCATCATATATACATCATATAGCATAATAATATATGATTTAGCTTGATTAAAACAGTAACTTTTCATCAGCAGCAGATTCTCATTCTCCCTCTTAACTGTGTGAGAAAAACATGGGATTATGGGTAAATCTTATATGTTTTTGCCTTCTAGATAAGAGGGCTGGGCTGGAAGGGAGCACATGTCTTTTAGACACATGCCCCCTTCTATGACACTGCAGCATTTTTATTGGACAGCTTGGGTCAATGGAATTTTACCATTGGTCCAAGGCTCCAAGCTGTCCATTGAGCTCAGGGCCTCTGATAGGAAGTCAGAGGCTCTGTGAGCTCATCCTCTCAGTCTGCTGCAAACAGAGTGTGCCAGCTTATATTTAAACTGGCCGTGCTGTATGTAACTTCTGACAGGCTGCATAAGGAGCCTCGTATCTCTGGAACCATAGGTGGCAGGATTTCTACCAGTGGTGGGGTAGGACTTTTTTTTTGTTGTTTATGGAATTTAGAACTACCCCTCTCTCCTTCTGACAATTTTTAACCTCTTCCCTACCGCCGTATGCAGAATGACGGCCGGGAAGTGGTTCTGTTACCCTGACAGCACGGCAATCGGTGATGTGTCAGTCTGACACACCGCATCTCCATTCGTGGTAAAGAGCTTCTGTCAGAAGCTCTTTTCCACGTGATCAGCTGTGACAAATCACAGCTGATCACAGTGTAAACAGGAAAAGCCCTGTATCGGCTTTTCCTCTACTCATGTCTGTAGACTCAAGTAGTTAAGAGCTGATCTGCAGCTCGCCTGACAGGGGGGTCTGCGCTGATTGTATATCAGTGCAGCCCCCGCCCCCATGGATCACCATCCAGGATCACCAGGGAGCCCACCTAGGACCATCAGGGAATGCCCACCCAAAGAACCACCAGGGAGACCACCAGGGAAGCCCACTCTGACCAGGGAGCCCACCCAAGGACCACCAGGTATGGGGTACAGTGCCCAACATGGATGGTACTCAGTGCCCATCTTGGATGCCACCCAGGACCACCAGGCAATGCCTGCATAAAAGTGCCGCCTATCAGTGCCAACCAGTGCCATCTATCAGTGCCCACCTATCAGTGCCCAGTGTCACCTATGAGTGCCCATCAGTGCAGCCTATGAGTGCTTATCAGTGCTGCTTATCAGTGCCACCTATCAGTGCTCATCAGTGCTGCTTATCAGTGCTGCCTATCTGTGCTGCATACATGTGCCTCATCATAAGTGCCCATCAGTGCCACCTCATCAGTGCTGCCTCATCAGTGCCAATCAGTACTGCCTCATCAGTGCCCGTCAGTGTAGCCCCATCAATGAATGGGAAAACATACTTATTTACAAAGTTTTGTGACAGAAACAAAGAAAAACTTTTTTTTTCAAAATTTCTGGTCTTTTTTTATAGAATATAAAAATCCCAGAGGTGATCAAATACCACCAAAAGAAAGCTCTATTTGTGGGGGAAAAAATGATAAAAATGTTGTTTGGGTACAGGGTGCCATGAACGCGTAATTGTCATTCAAAGTGTGACAGTGCTGAAAGCTGAAAATTGGTCTGGGCAGGAAGGGGGGTAAGTGCCTGGCATTGAAGTGGTTAAAGGCATTCAAAAATGCGATTAAATCCACTTTTATTGGTTTAGAAGAAACTATATAATAAAAATTAATGTGCTCCCCAGGATTTTGTATCAAACTATTCTACTACATATTACCAAATAATTCCTTTGTGAGTTAGGAACAGACTTCTTCAATGTTCTTTTGGACAAGAAACATCATAGGCTTAATAGATTCTTACCTAATCTACCTAAATTACAAATTGGAATGG
Source organism: Glandirana rugosa (assembly GCA_018402905.1). Lineage (NCBI taxonomy): Eukaryota > Metazoa > Chordata > Amphibia > Anura > Ranidae > Glandirana > Glandirana rugosa. The sequence goes on along the minus strand of BLSH010101080.1, from coordinate 217,470 downwards.
GCTTCCCAGACCCTTTATTGTACTATAGAGCTGTACATACAGTAAGAATACTAGACTGCTGAAATTGCTCCTACAAAAGCTGAATATTTCTAGAACAGCAGACAACCAGGGTGCTATTCTGACCTACTGGGTATCCACCAGTATCCCTTGAGCAGTACTCACTAACCCATAAGTGGGCAACATCCTACAGGTACTACATGTGTCTTGCTCTGAACTCCTTTTTGAATCTGTGAAATCAGGAATGCTAACCTTGGTGGGAAATCTGGATTTCTATTCCTGGAATCTGTGAGAATGTCTTCCAACCCTTTGCTAAGAATTACAAAGTCCGACTGAAACAATTATTCTGATGGGGTAGGAATAAACAGACCTCTGATCTCCAACACATTCAGGACCCAGTGCTTAATTTTCAGAAGGCTTTAACAGCCTCACCACTTTTTGTTTCATTAAGCTCTCAATCTGCTCTCACACCATCAAACATTCTCTTTAAAACTCTTGCCTGGATATAGACCCTCTCTGTCATACTCTCTCTCTCTATAATACTCATTGTTACCCTCAGGAGAAGATTCCCCCCCATCTCCCCGTATATTCAAAAATTGGAATCAGAATTGGGGTTAATTGCTCAGTCAAGAAAGAATATTACCCTTTTTAGCCCGCATAGCCTGCAAAGACCAAGAATTACACTTTAAACTCACCAGATGGTATATCCGCTTACATCTACAAACTTTACTAACAAACCTCTCTAATATGTTGGAGGTGTGGCAACAAACCAGGCATGCTTCTACATGTATTGTGGAAGGATCCACTCTTACTATCAAGAAACAAAAAAAGGTACGATACACACACCCTGTTGAGTAAACTTCTCCAAGATAGTTATTAGAAATAAACGTATAAAATTGCCAGCATCATTCCCAAATCCTCCCTAACCCCCCACCTCCCATGAATCCACCCCCCCCCAACACAGATACCACACCCCACAACCTACCTAACCGACTAAATCCCCTCCCAACCATGTATCCTACCATATGCACATAAGCCCCCCAATTGGAAGCTGGTGGATATCCTCCCAAAAAGGGGTCCCCCCTCCCTGTTATACGCCTGCACCACAATTATAAACACAACCTAGAATAACCCCTGAGGAGTCAGCACCCCACCTTAAAACCTCAGTGGGTCAATGGGGTGCTGAGTTCCTTAGGGACACATCCAAATTAATCCAGGCCAGAAACAGGAAATCCTTCAGTGCCCAAAGACACAGAAGTAATGGACAGTCCAGGGCAAGTGGATCTGCTTAAGTCACAAAATCCTCAGCATGAAAATGAAGATGGCTTAATGTTGATGTTGCTGGACATATATTGGTAAAGCAGTGTCAGGTACCAAAACATCACTACATACAGGCAGCTCGGGTGGTTATCACATCATATGTTGTGTATACTGCTGCTGGACTATAAAAACAATCACGATGATAAGGCTGGAGTGAAGATTGCAATGACAGTCCATACATCCCATCTAAGTGCTAAAGACAGAAGACTCACCAAGCATATGAGGTCCTGGCAGTGTAGGGATGATCCCATAAAATTGGGTAACCTATCCCAAAATACTACAGCAGCCGATATGACCTATGCACGTCTGAGGTCTATGTAATGTAGGTTACTCACGATCCTACAGCAGACCAGTCTTATTATGCAGCAGCATAGGTGATATCAATCTCAATTTGATCCTTGAGCAGTGCACGCTCTATAGGCTGAAAGCCCACTGTGATGCTGATATTTCAATCAGTGGTGGTAATAAGTCCAGGCAGTCCAAGCAGCCCTCATGTTGGTAACTGATCCACACTGTAATGCTGTCTGGTTTCCGAATGTACTGGATGAAAAGCAGGTAAGCAGGATCAAAATGATCAAAACGTGCGGTGACACAGGGAGATGGGAACCTCTTGCAAAACAATTGATCTACAGTCAAAGTGATCATCATCATCATCAACCCAATGAGAATAGATCTGAGAGATGACCCAGCAGCATTCCTCTTACTCTCTAACCATCTGTCTAGACCAGTGTTTCTCAACTCCAGTCCTCAAAGCGCATCAACAGGCCATGTTTTCAGGATTTCTATTATTTTGCACAGGTGATTTGATCAGTTTCACTGCCTTAGTAATTATCATAGCTGTTTCATATGAGTGAAATCCCGAAAACGTGACACTGGTCTAGACTATCATACAAATGATCCCTTCTTATCCATCTCTTAAATGCAGGTAGGGTCTGAATTCCACTTTATTGGAGATAGAGTTTGTTGTAAAATTTTGGAAACTGAATGTATGAAGAATCTCACATCCTCCTTTCAACAGCAAGAAGAAGTTCATAGAAGGATATGGCTTAACCAACGCTCAGAGGAATACCTTATGGATTGACCGAACTGATTTAATCCCATAGTCACTTTCTCTAAACCAGTGGTTCTCAACTCCTGTCCTCAGGACCCACCAACAGGCCAGATTTTAAGTATTACTTTGGGGAGATGCAGACTAGAATACTGTAATCACTGAGCAGCAAATGATATCACCTGTGATGTAATTTCAGTTATCCTGCAAACCTGGCCTGTTAGTTGGTCTCGAGGACAGGAGTTGAGAACCACTGCTCTAAACTGTCTCAGAGGATACATTTACCCCATAGTCACACTGATTAGAAACAAACTATTATTACACATTCCGTAGGCCTGGGAAGGATCCTCACACCTTTCATCCTCTCCCCCCACCCCCCAAAACACCCCTTCCCGCTTTCGTCTCTCTTTTTTCCCTTTTCTCTGCCCCCACTCCTTCCTTTTCACTCTCTCCACTCCCTCCTTAGGTCAGAATAAGGACATATTTAGGTACTTGTAGCAGCTGACTGTTTTTTTTAACAACATAGTTAAAGAAAACTGCAGTCTGCTCACATAATTTGTAATAAAAACATCTTGTTGTCCAATGTAAACATGGCGGTTCCCCGTTCTGGCTCTCTGTGAAGGAATTGCAGGTCCCCAGTGGACACCGAGTCCACCCGATCCACGGGCATGCTCACGCAGTGTGCGGTGGCTGCAAGAGCGAGCCTGGAGTGCGCAAAGGGGAGGACGTCAATTGACGGCCTCCCGGCAATTCAGATCCGTGCTGTAGCCGTCAATCAGCTATAGCGCGGATCTGAAGTGGTTAAAGTGTATGTCTGGGTAAGACAAAAAGGAACAAACATATACAGTACATCTCCAATACAAGCACATTTCCCCATGTTTTGTCTTTTTGGAAATGCTACATAACCAGCAGCGGCTGGTGCTCCAACTTATTTTTGGGGGGGGGGGGGCTGCAAACAAACCACCCTCCAAACCCCCTATGGTTGGTAGGTCAGTTGCACCCCCCCTTCGCTTGATCGTCAGCTCACCAGCCCCACACTTACCCCATCGAGGGCAGTGCTTCCTCCTCGGCGGCTTCACCCTGCTTCTCTTCCTCCTAGGCTTCAAGGTGGCTTCCCCTGCGTCTCCTCCTCTTCTGCACCCAATATGATTGTTTCTCCTCTCTGCCAATCAGGTCTTAGGACTCACTTGCTGATTGGCCAGGAGGAGAATCAGGAAGACAATAGCAAAATATTAATTCGCTATTATCACGCAACTGGCTGGGCTCAGGGCGCAGTGCTCTGCGCCCTGAGCCTACCCTTTTTTTAAGCCAATGAGAGCCTCTGGCTCTAATCATGTGCTTCTAAAAACAAAAACACCATTGGAATCCATGCGTTTGGCGCCTTGCATTTAAATTAGGGATCGGGCACATGGATTGGGGGGGCAGCGCCCCTGTGCCACTTATGGACAGGCCGCCACTGTACATAACTATAGGAATTTAGGAGCTTACTGGATTTTTGGTAGGATCAATGGGTACTTTTCTGAACGTGCATTATTGTATATTTTGTATAATGTATTGCAGTTATGCAGCTATGTACTGCATATGTTTTTTGCGCAGACACACACTATTTTAAATGCATGGAAATCATGAATTCAGTACAGATAATATTTCCCATTTCCCCCTGAATTGTGACTTTCAACACACATACTTCCTCTTGCTTTGGTAATAAACTTGTCACATTGACTCCTCAGGATATTTCCTTGTCCCTGCATGGCAGGAGAGAACAGGTGCGTTCTCTGATAGTGCAGTCAATCCTAATCAATTTACTGCTGGACCAGTGTGATCTTCACACAGATATCAGTGGGGTATTTAAAGAAGAATGTTCCCTTTAAACAGGTCCTTATGGAGGAAGGCAGCTGTCTGCTCTGGCATCAGCTTGTCTGTCTTTTCCATATTACAGAAAACATTGTACCGCTGATTTTTATTAAGGTGTTTGTAATTAATCATAACAATATAGGTACAATTAGACAGATTTTTGCACCTGTGTTCTCTGCTTTATCGTTTGACAGCTTTGGAATAATCATATTTTTTTCACGTTTGCTCAATTTATAGCAAGTGTATATGCAGCAATATATGCAGCTTTAATCAGCATTGCACAAGAGCTTTTAAACACAGGTGTTTTTCTGAGAGTTCAAGTGGTAATATTTTATTCTTTTAACCCTTTGACTATTTAGGAAGTAGTAGCTTTGTAATAGATTTTGTCCAGCGTACAGACGGTAGTCAAGTAATCGGCCAACAAAGCCGAACGTAGTAACGTGTTACGAGCGTATAGCGAGGAAGTTCAGGTGAATGTGATTTGTGAATTATGGATGCAGGTTTACACGACCGAACACTTCCTGGATTCCAAGCATGCATGTTTGCACTTTCAACTTTTTATTGGCCAACTTCTGTACACACGAGCCAACAATCAGCCAATGCCTTGTTGGCCAACAAATGTTTTCTAGTCTTGTCAGCCAACCTCTGTTGGACGATAATTGGAAATCGGCTGTCCAATCGTGCGTATAATGGTCGGATAATCGGCCAACAGGCTATTGGATGACCGTTGTTGGCCGAGAATCGTACCATGTGTATGGGCCTTAACTCAGGTGGGGAAAGTAGTTACTGTTTATACAGTCAGTGCCTGTTTACTGTATAACCAAGCAAGTTGTAACTAAAGGAGATGTGAATATAGCACAAGTATTATTTCATAAAAGCTACATATGATATTTTTGGTGCTTAGTAGCATGAGTTCCATTTTTTTATTCCCTTGATGTAAAATCTTTCTTCTGTGTGTTAAAAATAGTTATAAATATAAAGCCTATGAAAGCTGCACATTAGAATGATGAATCACACTCTATATTTTCTGCCTGTTGACAATTTTTAGAATTACAACTATGACCTCTGACATAACTTCCTACTAGCACAGCATGTTTATGTGTGTTGTGCCCTCATTATTCTGCTTGTCGACCCTTGTTTGCTCACTGGGTACATGTGTCAAAAACATTTCAGATGCTAAGCTCTAGTAAGATGACGCTGATCCTGAAGAAATTAAATCCCGTAGACCATTTTCTGGAAATCAGCAGAAACCCCACAATTGCTAGTGGGGCATGTGGTAGTTTGAATGAGATCAGGCCTTCATATAGAACATACTATAGAGCTAGTGGGGCATGTGGTAGTCTGAATAAGATCAGTCCTTCATATACGGCATACTGTAGAGCTAGTGGGGCATGTGGTAGTCTGAATGAGATCAGTCCTTCATATACAGGGAGTGCAGAATTATTAGGCAAGTTGTATTTTTGAGGAATAATTTTATTATTGAACAACAACCATGTTCTCAATGATTCCAAAAACTCATTAATATCAAAGCTGAATATTTTTGGAAGTAGTTTTTAGTTTGTTTTTAGTTGTAGCTATTTTAGGAGGATCATAAAAATATATCACACTTCTAAAGTCCAGTGTTTAGCAGCGCTTTCAAACACAACAAACAAAGTGCCAGTGCTAAAAAAAGTTCTTAAGGTGCAAATATAGCAAAAGAAAATCTTGCAAAGAAAAATCTTCTACTTTAATCTTCCACCTTAATTCACCACGTGTTGATAGAAAATTAAGATTGGAGGCTCACCAGAACTGGGAATAAAAAACGCCTTGATCATATATCCAAATGGAATCTGCAACACACCATCACAATGGAGGACTGTATAACTCCAACCCCATAAGCTCAGTAGGGCAGATCAGATCACACGTCCTCCAAGGTTCCCTTTGCGCTGTGTACACAGCACGGAGATGGGGCTGCCAGCGGCTGCTGTGCACAGGATCAGGCGGCTCTGTGCCTCACGGTGGGTAGGTGCCCCCCTCCTTGTCCACCTTTGCCCAGCTCCTCACTTAAACACAGCCAGCAGCTGCCCTGTGACTGTGAGCCAGCTGGCTCACAGTCACAGGGCAGC
>BLSH010101080.1:188190-209659 GCA_018402905.1 Glandirana rugosa | reverse complement strand
CAGGTGACCAGAACAACGACGAAGATTGTCTAAGGGTGGTCGTTGTATCTGACGAACCTCAGTTTGAGAGTGGTTGGGTTATTCAAGACGTCATCACAACCTGTACGAAAGACCATGTTATTAATAATAACATCTCTTTTGTATACTTAATTTGTCTGTTAGTGGGTGCGTCCCCTTGTAGTATCTTTGATATTGTCTTCTTATACCCCGTCTCCTTGGGCTAGTTTTATGAAATGAAACATGTTAGATAGGTGATTCGCTGGTTCACCCTATTCAAAACCTGTGCGAAGTTCATTCTACAGGTGTTAGGGTTGGTAGTAGGCTTTCGAGCCTATACAGCTTGGAGTAAGACAACATGCATAAAGAGGATGATGTGGTCAAAATACTCATTTGCCTAATAATTCTGCACACAGTGTACAGCATACTGTAGCGCTGACTCAAAGAAATACTTCATATCCAACATACTGTACAACTAGTGGGATTGTGGACATCTTACTTGAAGCGTGTCCAAAACTTATCCCACTTGGTCGCTTAGTGGATAGATTGTACAAAGTAAAGTATTTTGATCGGGTTCCTCTGCCCCATATTCTTCTGTTATAGTTTCTATGATGTTCCCCTGCGTGGGTGATTGTCTGTTTAATTCATATGTTTTCTCTACAATAATAATTATTGTACCAGAAAGCATGTCCAACACTACTGCAGAACTTATTGGGTTGGTGAGAGTTTGACTCCAAGCAGTCTATGTTGCTGGTGGGAATCTGTTAGAAGCAGCAACAAGACCAGTGGACTGCAAGGAGAGCAGCTAGCAATGATCAGACTCCAATAATTGAATAGGTGCCGTGATTGGTCAAGTGACAGCAGATTCGGCTAAGTTCAGGGTCTTATCTAGAAATGGAAACATTTTATTTTTTGCCTAGAGTTCAGCTTTAAAAAATACTTTTGCATCAATGTGCACTTACCCTTAAAGTGGTTGTATACTCTCCTATCGTTTTCAGCTAAGGAAGCTGACATCTTAGCCTCTGTTTAATCTGCAACTGCCATGATGCTGCACATGTGATCCATTATGACACCAAACATTGGATGGTTTTCTAGTTTGGTTGAGAGCACAATCAAGGAGACAGCTAGCATTTCCGGCATGCCGGGAATATTAACTCTTTTTTGACACTATCAAATCAATGGGTAGACAACCGCTTTAATTACTAGGTATTGGGTAACCCTATTGGCTTCCAGGTGTGAAGACACAACAGTATCATGCAAGAGTCATTTTTGTATTTGGCAAGGTAGCCACTGATAACCTCCGTCCACCCTGGAACATAGACACATGTTCATTTTGCTAATTCTTAGGTTGTACTGAAAAGTTTATTTAATTTCAGCGGATAATCCCATTTGATAAAACCAAGCAAAGTTTATGAAGCACATCAATATAATTTAGAATTTCACAGTGAGCCTTAAATTAATTATGTGTGTCCAATGTGTGCATTCTGTTATGGAAAACAAATTTAACAGACACAGGTGTAACTGGAGAATAGTTGTTTACGGAGCTGACAGTACATGCTGCTAATGAAGTAGTCATCATATCATCAAATGACCTCAAATCTTTAATGCGGGACAAACTGATCATAAGGATGTATGATTGCAATTAAAAGCAACACCAGTCAAATCATATAAAGATAATCTTTAGTTCAATTATGTGCTCCATTAAATCATTTCTCAGCATAGCTACTGTACCAACCAGAAACCTGTCTTTGTTTTTGATTTGCTGCACACCAACTGAAAGTTTAAAACAGTCTTGCAGGGAGTCCCTAATTATAAGCTGATAGGTAGGAGGGGGTGTTGGCCTAAAGCAGTGGTTCTCAACTCCGGTCCTCGGGACCCACCAACAGGCCAGATTTTAAGTATTACCTTGGGGAGATGCAGATTAGAATACTGCAATCTCTGAGCAGTAAATTATATCACCTGTGATGTATTTCAGTTATCCTGCAAACCTGGCCTGTTGGGGGGTCCCGAGGACCGGAGTTGAGAACCACTGGCCTAAAGGAATGAAATTGCTTAGGCTAGTTATCACAAGTACGATGGTGAGGCCTCATACACACGGACGTTTCTTAAAAAAATAAACAAAATGTCGGGCCCGACGTCAAGGAAAAAAAATTGGCGTTTTTCGGCGTTATGCATCGGCGTTAGTGAGCGTCGGCGTCAATAGGCGTTTTTTAAAAAAAATCATCCCTCTGCTATTTCTCAACCTAAAAATGTTGGCGTCAAAAAATGCCGGTTAACGCCGGTACAGTATTAGTTGGCGTTTTGCAGTGTCGGCGTCAAAAAACGCCAAAGCGTTACAGCCTCAGAACGTGCTGGCCGTGGGTTCTAGTTTCAGCTCACTGACGCCAACGCCATCTACAGCTCAAAAACGTCGGCATTTTTATGGGGCCATTGACTAACATGGAGAGCTGCAAAAAACGCCAGAAAATGCCGGCGTCAAAAAACGTCCGTGTGTATGAGGCCTGATAGTTAGAGTAACTTCTCTCTTGTTAAGAAAAAAATAATCCCCTCTGGGTGATCGATGTACTTGCAAGGATTAAAAGAAAACTTTGTCCGGTGGCCCTTTGGGTTACCACTCTGGTTGGGGAGGGTCTGATGGAGGTACCTGTTTGCCCCCCCCCCCTCTCCACCAGGGTCTATGACGGGGGCATGCCTGCCCAGAGATGTTAGACTAAAGATATAAGCTAGAGATAGCGGCCCCGCTAGACCAACTGCTCACCTCTTTTCTAGCCCGTACATCCACCAAGCCGTCACCGCGGGCCACCCATGGAGGAATAGGCCCCTGATGCTGCTGCCTTCCAAAGCTAAGATCTCGCAGAGTTTGCTGTGCCTTGCAAATAAGATTGCCTTGCTATTTTTTGTCTGAGTATTCCTTCTGTATATTTTGTCATTAAAAAAGATTATATATATAAAAAAAAAGAAAACTTTGTAGCAGATTCCTACCTGTTTGTTCTGAAGTAGAAACTGTATGTTCAACTACGCTATAATACCAAAAGTAGTGGGACACCTGTCTTTACACCCACATAAATTTTAATGGCATCCCAGTCTTAGTCCGTAGGGTTCAATATTGAGTTGGCCCACCCTTTGCAGCTATAACAGCTTCAACTCTTCTGGGAAGGCTGTCCACAAGGTTTAGGAGTGTGTCTGTGGGAATGTTTGACCATTCTTTCAGAAGCACATTTGTGAGGTCAGGCACTGTTGTGACGAGAAGGCCTGGCTCGCAGTCTCCGCTCTAATTCATTCCAAGGGTGTTTTATCAGGTTGAGGTCAGGACTCTCTGCAGGTCAGTCAAGTTCCTCCACCCCAAACTTGCTCATCCATGTCTTTATGGACCTTTCTTTGTGCAGTGGTCCAAATCATTTGGTGGAGGGGGGATTATGGTGTGGGGTTGTTTTTCAGGGGTTGAGCTTGGCCCCTTAGTTCCAATGAAGGGAACTCCTAAGGCATCAGCATACCAAGACAATTTCATGCTCCCAACTTTGTGTGTCTTTATGGACCTTGCTATTCGCACAAAACTGGTGCAGGACCCTGTTTTGTTTGCATCAGAATCAGTTTGCATGGGTGTTCAGATCATGCAAATCACGCTGCGTTTTCCAAACCGATTGTGGTGTGTCGTTAAATATAATTAACAATTCTGCCTGGTAGAGTACAAGATGGCATGTCATCTGTGCCCAGTCTTGCCACAGAGAGTTAATCCTGCTCTGAGCAATCCTCTTATCTTTTTTCAGTAGGAAAAAAACTGACACACAGAGAAAAATGTGTCTGTATCTTCCCCCATATTGTGACTGAGAGCTCATTTCCTTATCTCATGCATGAGCATACGAAGCTTCACACCACCCCCTCTTTTCTTCTTCAGCTCTCCCAGGATTAGCTGCTCCACACCTCAGCATGATTGGGCACACTGAAGTCAAGTGGTGCCTTTCCTGACTTTTGACTGGATGTTTCTCAAAACTCAGGAATAGGAGAGTAGGAGAGTTTAGAGGTAGGTAGGTAGGGAGTCTTGTGACATCACAACTCCGCCCACCGAGCTCCAGCAAAGAGACCTACTCACTTATTCCAGAGTTTTGTGGGGCTGCTACTGCTGAAGGGGATGTCATTTGCAAGGTAGGGATACATGCAGGGGGCTTGAATGTATATATACATTAATACTGTGCCATTAGTTTATACTGGGTGAGTGATGGGCTTACATCCATATTAACATATACTCTGCAATCAGTTTGCATGGATGGTTTGCAACTTACATGCAGTGCCGAATCTGCAGCAAATTTGATGTGAATTTGCGCCACATCTAGTATGAACCCAGGCTTAAAGTTGAACTTCAGGCTGATATAAGACCCCTTTCACACTGGGGCTGCGGCCGCGTTATCGGTAAAGCGCCGCTCTTTTTAGAGGTGCTTTACTGCTGTTTAAGCGGTGCTTTTCGGCTGCTTTTAACCGCAAAAAAGGAGTTAAAAATACCTGTGTTGCAGCGCTTCCGTTTTTCAGGTGCTTTGGAAGTGCTGCCCATTCATTGCAATGGGGAGGGGCATTTTGGGAGCACTGTATACTGTGCTCCCAACCTGCCCCAAAGATGCCGCTTGCAGGACTTTTCCCAACATCCTGCAAGCACACCGCCTCAGTGTGAATGCACTCAGGCTTTCAAACTCGGGCGGCATGGGATGCAGTTTTCAGGCGCTTTACAGGCACTATTTCTTGCGCTTAAACGCCTGAAAACTGCCTCAGTGAGAAAGGGGACTGAAGGACCCATATTAATGCAGCTCTGTAGTAATTAATTGCATCACCTCTCACACCTGTACACCCTCCTATGGACCAGAGCAATTTTTACATTTCTAATATGGACTTGATTTACTCATTCAATTTTCTTTCATTACCTAAGATAACAGTTAACTCATATATTATTTTCAGGGATAAGTAAGTTTTTTTTTTTTTACCATGGTATTGTCTTTTTTTTATGCAATCCTTAAACAAAAAAACACTTTTTTTCTTTTTGTCCAGTGTTAGTGAAAAAAAATAGTGTTACCCTAGCTAGATGGTATATTTTTTTCCATAAATTTTTGGAAGTCAAAAAAGAACCAGCGTAGATAAAATAGCATGATACAGAATTTGAGGAATACAGAAAAACAAGCATATCTTGTATATCCACAGGTTGTATCAAAGAGGAGTAACCAGTGTCCCTAATAAACAGTAAACAATTGGAGGTATACCTCTGTCAGTATATCATACCTCTGCCTAAAATAAGTGGTAAGAACTTATCATGTCTACAGGTATAGTGAATTAAAAAAAAAAATAATAATAATTTGTCTCGTTTAAAAGGACACTGAAATTATAATTCCATCACAAAGCATTGCAAAGTTATTTACAAATTGAATAAAGTTTTTTTTTTTTTTTCCAATTTTGCACTTTTTCGGGCATGCTAAATAAATTAATGAACAAAAAAATCAACAAGGAAAGAATAGTTGAAGGGAGAAGGAGAATAAGGAGTTAATTATGGCTAATTAGGGTAAGCTAAGGGTTAGTAACAGGTTAAATATAAACACGTGCATTTTATAAAAGGTCCTTTTTTTAACTTGTCAGGTGTCTTTAACCACTTTAATACCGGTACTTTTACCCCCTTCCTGCCCAGGCCAATTTTTAGCTTTCAGTTCTGTCGCACTTTGAATGACGATTGTGCGGTCATGCAACACTACCCAAAATAATTTTTTATTATTTTGTTCACACAAATAGAGCTTTCTTTTGGTGGTATTTAATCACCACTTCATTTTTTATATTTTGCTTAATAAACATAAAAAAACTAAAAATTTTGAAAAAAGTGCATTTTCCTTTGTTTCTGTTATACAATTTTCCAATAAATAAGCTTTCTTCATAAATTTAGGCCAAATATATTCTGCTACTTTGGTGAAAATAACCCAAATCAGTGTATATTATTTAGTCTGCAGTCTATGTTATATAGAGTATCTTAAAATTGATCACTCCTGATGTATTATTATTATACAGGATTTATATGGCGCCAACAGTTTGCGCAGCACTTTACAATATTAGGACAGACAGTACAATTACAATACAATTCAATACAGGAGGAATCAGAGGGCCCTGCACTGATGGCTTATCTCATTTCTTGAGGCCAAAAAATGCCAGGACAGTACAAATTCCCCCAAAGGACCCCTTTTTGGAAAATAGTCAGTCCAAGGTATTTAATAACAGGCATGGCAGGTTTTTTTTAAGTAATTTGTTTTCTGGAAAATTAAGAAATTTTAAAAAAAGGCAGTAGACAGTGTCAGAGACACTAACTGGTGACAGTACGAAAGAAAAAATTTTTTTTCAATTGTTTTATTACATTTTTTTCTACTACTCTGGAAAAGTGATCAGGCTTTTTTTTTTAACACATTATGATTGCTTATAGCAGTGAATTTAATTCTTATAGGCAAGAAATTTACTGAATTAAATTGACTCATTCCGTTTGTTTTGTTGTGATTAGCTGTGATTGGTATCAGCTAATCACATGGTACAGATGGGCTGTGATTGGCCTTGTCTGTACCATGTGATCACTGTAACCAATCACAGCTAACAACATAATTTTAACAATGAATGGCATGAACCCAGATAGCAAGGATAACTTGCCACACATTTGTGGCAGTATTGAACTGCAAGTCTTGTTAACTTGCTGCACATCTTTCCTGGTAAGTTGTACACTTGAAGCACAAGTTCTAGTTGACAATTTTCCAATTTGTAGCAAATTTGTGTGGCAAGTCTCTAGCAAGAGCAAAGTTGCAGTGGCGAGTCTCCAGCAAGAGCCCCGCAAGTCTACAGCAAGAGTTATGCAAGTCTCCATTGTTGGCAAGAAAAAAGAAGCAAGCAGCGCAAATCTATAACCCCACAATCTGGTGATAGTGAACTCATTGCTATTAACCTAAACCCTTACTGTACACATGTGAAATACATTCAATCCAACAATCATATATAATGATAAACCCTGTGCAATTGCCTAAAATAATTCAACTATAATACAAAAAATATTTGTTTCTATGAAACAACCCGGATAGTAAGTAATTGGGCTGCAAGTTTGAAAATGACTTGCTAAGCTATTGCTAGAGTTGCCAGGCTTCTCAGGTTTTTTGCACAATTGCAGCAAGTCTGCATTACATGACTCCAGATCCATAATAGTTATCCCACCACAGGGGCCACTGTGACTGAATTTTCGTCATTGCTCCCTGCTGGGTGTAAGGTTTTTCTTTAATTGGTGCTGGGGCAGCCATAGAATCACTTTGGGAATGGTTTGCAGATAGATGAATGGTAACCATGAGATCTGATATGGTGTTCAGGGAGGTAGAAATTAAGGAGTGATTAACCCTAATATCTCATTGGTGTAGCACAATTTGTAATTTGAATGTAGAGTGAGGTGAGCCCGCTATTGATGTTGACAAAAGTATCCACCTTTTCCTATTTCCCATGAAAGGGATCTCTCTGTATACAGCCCAATGCATGGGTCTCTCTGTATACAGCACAATGAAAGGATCTCCCTGTGCACAGTACATGGATCTCTTTACAACACAGTACACTACAGTCTCTATATACAATGCATGGCTCTCTATATACACCCCCTTTAGCTGGTGGTATTCTGCATCATTACTGTATTGCTGGGATTTGTAGTCCTCTATACAGTGGTGGAACTAACAGGTTTCTTACACCGGGTCTTTGAGGTTTCTATTTCCACCTCTCATTAAAGTGGTAGTAAACCCTCCTATCATTTTCAGCCAAGGAAGATGCCATCTTTGCCTCTGTTTAATCTACAACTGCCATGATGCTGCACATGTGATCAGCTATGACACCAGCCATTGGATGGTTTGACAGTTTGGTTTAGAGCACAACCAATGGGAGTGTTACATTTCCGGCACGTGCCGGAAATGTGACTGGTTTTTAACCAGTTAAATGCATGGGCTTACTACCACTTTAAATACACACATTTTCTGCTAAATCTCAACATATAAACAAGGAAAAATAAATCATTCCAAATTGTGCTACATCAATGAGATATTAGGGTTAAACTCTCCTTGATTTCTACCTCCCTAAACTCCATATCAGATTTCATGGTTACCACTCACCTCTCTGCACACCACTCCCAAAGTGATCTTATGACTGCCCCAGCACCAATTAACTGCTTGCCGACCAGCCGCTGTCATTTCACGATGGCAGGTCGGATCTCCTGCGCAAACGACCATCATGATACATTGGCTCGTGTAAGCGCAGTTGCGGGCTGCCAACGCGCGTTCGCACCTGCTGCATGCTGTGTGAGGCTGCCGTGTGTCAGGCGGATTCAATGTCTGCCGGCAACCGGCGATCACCTTCTACAGAGGCAGAACTGGGATCTGCCAATGTAAACAAGGCAGATCCCCGTTCTGTCAGGGGACATGACACTGATCTAATGTTCCCAGTGATCGGGAGCAGTCAGATCTGTCATGTCCCTGCCAGCCCAGCCCCCACACAGTTAAAACACGCTGAGGGAACACAGTTAAGCCCTTGATCGCCCCCTAGAGTTTAACCCCCTTCCCTGCCAGTGACATTTATACAGTAATTGGTGACTATTTTTAGCTCTGATGGCTGTATAAATGTCACTGGTCCCAAAAGTGTTAGATCGGTCCGCGGCAATGTCCCAGTTCTGATAAAAATCCCAGATTGCCGCCATTACTAGTAAAACAAATAAATAATAAAAATGCCCTAAATCTATTTCCATAGTTTGTAGACGCAATAACTTTTGCGCAACCCAGTCAATATATGACTATTGCGATTTTATTTACCAAAAATATGTAGAAGAATATATATCGGCCTAAACTGATGAATACATTTGTTTATATATATATATATATATATATATATTTTTTTTTTTTTTGGAAATGTATTATAGCAAAAAGTTTAAAAAATATTTCAAAATTGTTGCTTTTTGTTTGTTTAGAGCGCAAAAAATAAAAACCACAGAGGTGATCATATACCACCAAAAGAAAGCTCTATTTGTGGGAAACAAAGGATGTCAATTTTGTTTAGGTACAACATCGCACGACTGCGCAATTGTCAGTTAAAGCAGCACAGTGCCATATTGCAAAAAGTGCTCTGGTCATTAAATGGGGCAAATTCTTCCGGAGCTGAAGTGGTTAAAGAAAAACATTACACAGTGGGGAGCAAAGATAAAAATTCAGCCACAGTGACCCCTGTGGTGGGATGATTATTACACAACATAACTGAACCAGAACTTGCAGCAGACTTGCAGAATGTTTGCAACGAAAGTTGATCTGGAGTCATGCAATGCAGACTTGCCGCAATTGTGCAACAAATGTATGAAGCCTGGCAAGTCTAGCAATAGCTTAGCAAGTCATTTTCAAACTTGCAGCACAATTACTATTTGGGAAAGGAAGCCATTCATTGTTTACAACTGGCATGCGATCTGCTATGATTGGTCACAGCAATCAATTGGTACTGACAGCGGGCCGGTACACTGATCAATCATAAGCTGTGTCTGGGGGACACAGCCGGTGACAAATCATGCCCGCAGTGCAGCCCGTTCAGGATGTCATATGATGTCCACCCCGAACTGGTTAACTGACAGCATCTGCAGATCAGCTCATCCATTTTATCTGCAGACAGATGAAACAGAGTAAATGCAAATGTAACAATGTTACCTTGAATTTCTATTGCTTTTGAACAATGTTGATAAACACTGTATCAGACAGCCTTTTTTGACAGCAGCAGCTGCACAATCTTCTGTTAGTACACAGTAGCTATGGCTTCATTTTAAGAGCTGGAAATTGCCAGCAAATGGGGGGGGGGGGGGGGAGGACTTGGTATAAGGACAGAAGCTTTTTTCATCATGTGTAACACACCCAGTGTCCTAAACTTGTCAAGAAACCATTACATGTATTTTTATTAAATGTAACCAAAGTATGTATACTGCAGCATGCAGCACTGTGGAAGGGAGGGGCAGGACTGGAAGACAGTCGGGTGTGCTGCCTGCAAATATGTTGACAGCGAACATGTGGATAGGAGGAGAGAGCAGAGTGAATAGAATAATTATCTTAATAATTGGTCACTGTTCAACCTACTCAGTGGCGGCTGGTGCTCCATGTTTTGGAGGGTGGCAAAAAAACTAACCAGCAACCCCCACCCGCTTACCTGCCTGCCAACTCCGCTCGCCCACTCGCAAGGCCGCCGGCCCCAGACTTACCCCGTCCAGGTTGCAGGCAGCTTCGGCAGCTTCCCTAGCTTCTCCTCCCGGCCGATCAGGTCTTAGGACCCGCTTCTTATCCTGACTGGCCGGGAGAAGAAGCAGGAAGACAATAGTGAATGTTGATTCACTAATGTCACAGGTGGATGGGCTCTGTGCCTTAAGCCCAACCTTTTTGAAGCCTCCGGCTCTAATCATGTGCTTTACAAAAAAAAACCCGTAGAAATCCATGTGTCCGGCACCCTGCATGGAGATTAGGGGCTGGCGCATAGAGATGGGGGGTGCCCCTTATGGACGGGCCACAGCTGGTAATACTGCTGTTTTGTGTGGTTGAGTTATGTAAATCTCAGCACCCAATAGAAATGCAAACCCTTTGGCAGGTAGAACATCTCCAGTTCCCTATGTAATTAATCTGTGTATTTAGCTCAGTGTTTCCCAACCCAGTCCTCAAGGCACACCAACAGGTCATGTCTTCAGGATTTCCATTATTTTGCACAGGTGATTTGATCAGTTTCACTGCCTTAGTAATTACCACAGCTGTTTCATCTGAGGGAAATCCTGAAAACATGACCTGTTGGTGTGCCTTGAGGACTGGGTTGGGAAACACTGATTTAGCTGTTTGCCTGGAGTTAAGCTTTAGGATGTGAAGCCTAGATGTAGTATCAGTAGAGACTATTGGGACGATTAAGTGCAGAAACTTGTAGCCACAGCCAGGAGCTCAATTAGGAGACAGTTGTCACCCATAATAAGAGGTTCTTGAATGAGGAGCTTTATGGCAGAATCACTAGTCATTTATTCAATGTAAGCCAAAGATTTAAAAATATTGAAAATATAAGAGCTTATGAGGTTATAGTGATTGTAGTGATTGGGGTTAGATCAGCTTGAGCCAACTATTTCTGGTATTTTTGGATAAACTTCCGTTCTGTCAAGTTATTTCATTACTGTCTGTGTCACGATTGTGGAGGCTTCCCCTTAATTCCTTTTGGCACCTCCATCATAACGCATTAGGGAAACAGGAGAGCTGGTCTCAGTAAGGCCCTGTTCATACCTTTGCGGCTCTGCCTGCATTTTACCTGCTGAGAAAAATAAGTGGCTGAATAGAAACTGCATGGTGCTTTTCAGTGAGTGATTTTGAATTTATGGCACCCCTGCATGTTATATTGCAGGTGCAGGAATGCATGTGATTTACACGTATTCCCTTGCCCACGCAGATGTAAACTTAGACTTAGGCACCTAGGCACACCAGATTCTCCTATTCTCAGGTCCCTCTTCTGTGATCCTGGCCCCTCCCTCCTGTTGGGTGCCTCCACAGCAAGCAGCTTGCTATGGGGGCACCCACGCCAAGTCACAGCTCTGTGTATCCATTCAGACACCGAGTCTGGCCCTGGCCCCGTCCCCTCTCTCTCCTGATTGGCTAGCTGAATTTGACAACAGAGGAAGCCAATGGCGCTGCTGCTGTGTCTCAGCCAATCAGTATGGAGAATCTCGGACGGCTGAGACACTCGTGGACATTGCTGGACAAAGAGGGACCTCAGGTAAGTGTTAGGGGGTCTGCTGCACACAGAAGGGTTTTTATCGTAATGCAAAGAATGCATTAAGATAAAAACCTTCCAACTTTACAATCTCTTTAAACCTTTCCTGAGCAGACATCATTGAATCCTAGATGTCCAGGCCAAATTTTATAGCATTGGCATGTGTCAGTTAAAGCAGAACTTCACCTAAAAAGGGAAGTTTCATTTTATTTTCCCACCCTCCTCTTTTGGACGTTTTTTTATCTTTGGGGGAGCGGGTATCTAGTTTTGACAGGTACCTGCTCCCACTTCCACTGGAACCACTAGGCTATTCAACTGGAAGTTCTCCTCCCCACTTCCTTACCTGACACTCAGGTCCCAGCAGTGGCGGCCCATGCATTAGCAGCGCACGGGCGCCACCCCCCCATCCATGCATCCGGCCCCCTGATCTATATACAGGGACGCCGGATGCATTTATTCCAATGGGGGGGGGGTGTTTTTGAAGCATGTGATTAGAACCAGAAGCTCTAATATTATTATTATTATTATACAGGATTTATATAGCGCCAACAGTTTGCGCAGCACTTTACAATAAAGAAGGGACACAGTACAATTACAATACAGTTCAATACAGAATGCATAGGAGGGCCCTGCTCATGGAACTTACAATCTAAAGGGAGGGGGAGGTGGTACAAAAGGTAATGGCTTCAGGGGATGATCTGATAGAGGTGACTAAAGCACAGGTCTTAGGTGGAGGTGGCTAGGCTTCCCTGAATAAGTGAGTTTTCAAGGATTGCCTAAAGGTGGACAGGGTGGGGGCTGACCGGACATTCTGGGGCAGGGAGTTCCAGAGGATGGGAGAGGCTCTGGCAAAGTCCTGTAGATGAGCATGGGAGGAGGTAACAAGGGAGCTAGAGAGCAGGAGGTCCTGGAAGGAGCTGAGAGGATGATTAGGGCGATATCTGCAGATGAGATTGGTGATATAGCTGGGGGCAGTGTTGTGGATGGCCTCTTGTATTTATTGATGATGTGACTGCTGACAAAAGCAGCAAGATGAATTCTGAAGTGTTTTGGGCAATATTATCTGATTATATTCAGCCAAATGCTTGAGAACTCATTAGACGGCGCTTCACAGTGCAGATGGACAATGACCCGAAGCATACTGCGAAAGCAACCAAAGAGTTTTTTAAGGGAAAGAATTGGAATGTTATGCAATGGCCAAGTCAATCACCTGACCTGAATCCGACTGAGCGTGCATTTCACTTGCTGAAGACAAAACTGAAGGGAAAATGCCCCAAGAACAAGCAGGAACTGAAGACAGTTGCAGTAGAGGCCTGGCAGAGCATCCCCAGGATGAAACCCAGCGTCTGGTGATGTCCATGCGTTCCAGACTTCAGGCTGTAATTGACTGCAAAGGATTTGCAACCAAGTATTAAAAAGTATGATTGTTAATCTGTCCCATTACTTTTGGTCCCTTAAAAAGTGGGAGGCACATATACAAACTGTTGTAATTCCTACACCGTTCACCTGATTTGGATGTAAATACCCTCAAATTAAAGCTGAACGTCTGCAGTTAAAGCATATCTTGTTCATTTCATTTCAAATCCATTGTGGTGGTATATAGAGCCAAAAATATTAGAATTGTGTTGATGTCCCAATATTTATGGACCTGACTGTAATTTCTTTCCTGCAACCCGTGGTTGCAGGAAAGATATTCGCTCTGTGTATGGCTGGCCTAAGGGCCGGTTCACACCTAGGTGACTTGCGATCCGACTTGTGTCGCCCCAAGTCGCCTCAAGCCGCTTGACATGAGAAATCCCATTGAAATGAATGGGAGCCATCTTAATATGCACTACTCAAGTCGCTCCGACTTCAAGGCGACTTCAGAAAACTTCTAGGTGATTTGAGCCCATAGAATTCAATGGAAGTCGCTTCCAAGTCGGATCACCATCTATAAAGAAGCGACTTTACAGGAAAAATAAAATACATTTTTCTTGTTCAAGAATTTTATTGAGTTTTACAGAAAGAAAGTATAAATGGGGGAGGGGTAGGGTTACAGGGGTATTCACCATAAGAGGTGAAGGGGACACGAAGGGGTGGATACAATTCACGACAAAAACCTGAACTGAGATATAACCATGACAATAATTGGATGTAAAGTTCGTAAGAAAAAGATACAAGGCTAGTCACGCCGTCTTCCCCCCTCAGACACCCCAGTTGGGAACAATCTGTGTCTCGGGAGGGAAGTCGGCCCGGCAGTTTCAGTAACAAGGTGACCATTGATCTAGTCATAGACAGCTGCGGGAGAGCAGTTATATAGGTATATTCACAAAAAGGAAAAATGAATATTGTGCAGTTCAGAGTTTCATCATTATAACATTGTTAAATACCATCGGTTGTGTTTGAGATGCTTGAACTTCGTGCTAGGATTAAGTAAACTTATCTCCAATACATGAGCAATGGGTACGATGGAGTGGACAGATAATAATCAATCAAAATTAGCCCAATCTATTAGAATAATCATTGTGATAAATATTGTTGGGATTGGTGCAGAGTAGTAGCACTAATTTAAACTATCTGACCAGGATGACCTATTAGTCGCACGGTTAAAATGGTGCGACTGGGAAGGGGGGATCCCCATAGCAGGCTATACTGTATGTATTTGAGGATGGTATGCATAATTATATAACCTTCAAGGAGAGGGAACGATTAGGGGATGAGAATTAGACCGTAGTGAATGTAGAGAACAAATAGGTAGAGAAAGAATCAGAATTGTAGAGGAAGGGAGAAGAGAAAAAGAGAGAGATATCTCTGCTCCTCGCCAGAGGGGTTAGTGTGTAGAGGATAGACACCTGTAAGGTACTGTAAATGTTGGGGGAGCTAGGCAAGTTATGGGAGCAGAAGAGAGGGATCGAAATTTGGTGGAAGGTAGTGTTCCACCCAGGGTTGCCATATTCGCTCGAATTTGGGGATATTGTTTAGTATTGTAGCCTCAATTTTAGCATGAATCATCGCGGTGGTTATTCTTTGAATTGTTTCTGAGGTGACTAGGTGCGGGGATTTCCAGGCTTTCGCCACTGTTTGTTTGGCAGCTGTAGTTATTTGTAGCAAAAGCTTAAATCGGTGTCTGCTTATAGCTTCTGGTTTGGCATTCAGCAAGGCAACTTCAGGTGAGGGATCTATTGTGTGACCTGTGACCGTTGAAATCATTTTGAAGATTGTGTGCCAAAAAACCGCGACGGTCGGACAAGTCCACCATATATGATAGTGTGTACCTGGGGATTGGCAACCGCGAAAGCAGTTGGGGTTATGAGAGGTGATAAATTTTGCTATGCGGGCCAGGTACCATCTAAACATAACTTTATAATTTGCTTCTAAAGCAACAATATTCTGCGATGCTGATTTCGTGTTTTGCCATATATCTGACCAGGTTTCGGGATCAACCGCGATATTCATGTCTTGGGCCCATTTAGAGGTATAATGAGGTTGTGAGTGTTGGGGAGGTTCAATTAAGAGACGATAAAGTTGGGTAATAACTCCTCGAGCATGGGGTTCGTGATGACAGGTGTGTTCAAAACTTGTCATAGAAGGAAGAGATGAATCTAACCGTTTACAGGGGGAGAAGAAGTGTTTCAATTGAAGGTAGCGGAAGATTTCAGAACGAGGAAGACCGAATGTATCACAAAGGGTAGGGAAGGGTATGAAGTTGTCTGCGGAAAAGAATGAGTGTGCTCTAAGTAAGTCGGCATTCACCCAATTAGAAAAGGAGGTTGGGGAGACCCAGGCTGGGTAGAAGGCTGGATTGCGCATGAATGAGAGGAGGGGATTGTGGGTTGATTGAAGTTTGTATTTGAATTTGAGGGTGTCCCAAGTATGGATGGAGTGATAGGTGACCGGGTTACTGATTTTCCCTCTATCTTTGGTTGGAAGCCATAAGAAGTTAGCTAGGGATAGGGGATCACAATCTATAGCCTCTAATGAGACCCACAAAGGAACTTCTTTTGTGGCATGGTATTTCGTCAAAGTAGCAATTTGTGCAGCCTGATAATATTTTGAGAATGAGGGCACACCCAGACCACCCTGAAGTTTATTTTGGTACAGTACCGATTGAGATACGCGGGGTCTAGTTTTATTCCAGATGAATCCCAGGGCCTTCCGCTGTAAGATGCGGAGGAAATGGGCGGGTACCGAGACGGGAAGTACTCTGAAGAGATATAGAATCTTAGGTAAAATAGCCATTTTAATGACTGTAATACGCCCCAACCAAGATATAGGGAGAGTTCATCAGTTTAGAGAGGTGGGCCATCATTGGGGGGTAGTTAGCCGAATAGAGGCTTGAGGGATTAGGTGTTAATTTGATCCCTAGGAAAGTTAAATGATGTGGAGCCCAAGAGAAAGGAAGGGCTTGCTGGAGTTGTGTTTGAAGTGGGAAGGGTAGGGAGACATTGAGAATTTTGGATTTTTGGGTGTTCACAGTCAGGCCTGATACGGTCGCGAATTTACTTAATAATGAGAGTAGATTAGGGGAGGAAGTCAATGGGGATGTGAGGAAGACTAGAACATCATCTGCGAATAAACACAGTTTATGATGATGACCCCCCAGTTCTATACCTTTTATATCTTGGTTAGAGCGGATTGACTGTGCTAGGGGCTCTATAGCAAGAGCGAATAATAGGGGAGAAAGGGGGCATCCCTGCCTGGTTCCTCTTCTCACTGGGAAAGGATCCGAGCGAAAACCTGCATACTTAATGTGGGCTGATGGGTTGGAGTATAAGGAGGTTATCCATTTAAGGAAGTGCGGGCCAAAGCCCCATTTTTGTAAAGTAAGCTGGAGGTATGGCCACGATAAAGTATCGAAGGCCTTGCGGATGTCCAGGGAGAGGAAGCAGGCAGGGATGTTGCGTGTGCGAGCAAAGTGGGATAGGAGGACTGTTCTTCTGATGTTATCTCCTGCTTGTCTTGAGGGAATGAACCCTACTTGATCCTTATGAATTAACGAACCAATGATTGTGTTGAGGCGTAAGGATAAGATTTTTGTGAGGATTTTGACATCGATATTTAAAAGAGAAATTGGCCGATAATTCGTCCAAGATGTATCATCTGAGGATGGTTTGGGGATCATAGAGATAGATGCGTGGAGTAATTCTGGAGTGAATGGGCGATCTTTTAATACAGCGTTAAGTGCATCAGATAGGAGAGGGGCAAGAAGGTCAGCGAATTGTTTATAGTAAGCGGCTGTAAAACCGTCTGGGCCTGGTCTTTTATGTAATTTGAGAGATTTTATGGCTAAAAGCACTTCCTCATTAGAGATGTGGGCATCAAGTTTTCCTCTCTCTTGGGCTGGAATGTTTGGTAGAATTATAGAGTCAAGAAAATTGGAGATTTGTTGTTGATCAGGGGGGGTGGGTTGGTCATAGAGCGAGGATAGATGGCGGCGGAATGTCTCTACTATTTTTATTGGATTGCTAGAGAGTGTGTTTGGGGTCGTTCAGAGACGAATTGGTTTATGCGATCTGTCTATATTACGTAAAGAAAGGGCTAGAAACGTGTCCGGTTTATTAGCTTTTGTGTACACTTTATGTTTAGAACGTCGAATAGCTTTCTCGGCTGAATCTGATAAGAATAGATCCAGTTCTAGTCTGGCCTTCTCTAGTTCGAGTTTGTGGTTAGGGGAGGGATTTGTTTGAAAGTTGGTGTGTGCTTGCAGAAAGTTTGTCTCTAAAGTCTGAAAAAGTGCTTTGCGGTCTTTTTTTCTTCGAGAGGCTAGGTTTATCAGGAAGCCTCTGAGGACTGGTTTATGAGCCTCCCATACCGTTAGGGGGGAGATCCCGTCTGTTTTGTTTTCAGAGAGGTATCTACGGATCTCCGAGGTTATCTCGAGGGCATATGAGGGATTAGCCAGTATTGTATCGTTTAGAGACCAGGAAGGGGACTTCTGTCTAGGTATGAGGGATATGAATGAAGATAGTATCGCGTTGTGGTCAGTCCAGGGGATGGGGATTATTAAGGATGAGGTCAAAGAGGGGGAAGAACCGACTGAGGTGAAGATGTGGTCTATGCGCGAGAAGGAGTTATGGGGATGGGAATAGAAAGAAAATTGTTTTTTAGAAGGATTACTTTCCCGCCAAGTATCTATCAATGAATGTTTTTGGATAAGTTGAGAAAAGGTTAGTTTAGTTGGTGTCGAGGAGGGTGTATATGGGGATTTATCTATTGAAGGGTGTATTACCTGATTGGAGTCACCACATATTATCAGGGTGCCTTGTTTGTGCGTATCTACCATTTGGAAAAGGTGTGACAAGAAGGCAGAGGGGTTGCGATTGGGGGCGTAATAGGTTACAACCGTGATTTCAGAGTCTAGCAGGAAGCCTTTTAATATAAGGTATCTGCCTTCTGGGTCTTTGATCTCAGCTATAAGGGTGAATGGTGATGTACGGTGAAAGCTAATTAGTACTCCTCTGCGTTTGCTAGATGCACAGGCTGTATAAAATTGTGGGTATGAGGGACTTAAGAATTTGGGGCAGTGGCGATCTGTGAAGTGGGTTTCCTGCAGACAAACTACATGGGCTTTAAGTGATGCGAAGGATCTGAAAGCTTTGCGTCTCTTGTTAGGGGAATTAATACCCTGTACATTAAGGGTGAGAACATTTAAGGGGGCCATAGTAGGAGGGGGCTAGGTGAGTTATTGGAGGGATACCTTTAGGTGTGAATACAACCCCCTGGCGAGGAGGCAGTGGTGAAGGTAGCAAGGAGATGGTAAGAGGGGATAGTGTATAGAAAGAGAAGAAAAGAATAGGAAGGTACACAGGGGTATGGTTCCATCCGTCTGTGGAGGGCAAAAGACCGTTCACAGAGGGGGTCATGTTGCTCAAAGGGGACCTGGTGGGGACCCTATGAGCAAGGTGGAGGGCAACAGTGACAATCCGACATGAACCATGAGGCCATTGATAAATTGGGGGGAAGAACATTAGTAATGGAGATTATGTGGAGGGGAGTTAGGATTGCGGAGTGAGTTTTCTGTAAGGAGAGGAAGAGTCTGATCAAAAAGTAAAATAAGAGAAAAAAAAACAGGGGGGGGTGGGAGGGAGATAAATATTGTGATTACACAAAGTGATAGTGGATTTCTTTTGCTTGCAGCCGTTAGGGTGGGCTGAGAAAGTGTTTAGGAGTTATGAAAGAACTCGCTATACCCAGTTTGCTTC
Source organism: Glandirana rugosa (assembly GCA_018402905.1). Taxonomy (NCBI): domain Eukaryota; kingdom Metazoa; phylum Chordata; class Amphibia; order Anura; family Ranidae; genus Glandirana; species Glandirana rugosa. The sequence continues at coordinate 190,700 of BLSH010101080.1, read as the reverse complement.
AGCATTCCTATTGGGGGGCAACAGGCCCTGTAAAGAACCAAAGGGCGGTAGTCCTCGTTGTCGTCTACCAGCCCCGACCCCCCTGTAAGGGGGGAGCCGGGGTAAGCCGCCAACCAAGGAGGAGGACCCTTTCCAAGAAAACAGAGGAAAATATAACGGTCAACATGACTCAAAACAAAAAGAACAAACCTGAGGTTGCTATAAGTATAGCAAGGTGGTCGTTATGGACCATGCAAGCGTTATTGAGGAGAATCCTAAGAAACCCCACAATAACTTAGCCACTCATATATGAGTCTTATATAGAAGAATAGCTGGACCTATATGGTCTGTGGGGTAACTATACATCACCCGCATGCACTTATGCTCAGTCCATCGAGTCCTGATGATCTTGCGTGTTGGGAATAAATCTGCCTCTTTTAGTGGTAGATGATGGCGTGGAGGTGAATTTCTGAGGTGAAGTTGAGGCAGATCTTCGTCTGGTATTCTGTGATGAGTTCCCGGAGGGTGGGTAGAGTTGGAGTTCTTTCAAGCGGCTCAAAAGATCATCAGCAGTTTTGCACTGGAACTTGCGGCCTTGATAGGTGAATCGCAAGGAGAAAGGGAAGCCCCAGGAGTAGATGATCTGATGTTGTTGTAGTACTTCTAGATGCTGTTTAAAGGACCTTCTTTTCATAATAGTGGATTTGGATAGATCGGCAAAAATTTGATATGTGTGGCCCTGGAACGAGAGATGCTCCTTCTTCCTGGCAGCAAGCATGATCTGCTCTTTTGCACGAAAAAAATGTAGTTTGGCTATGATATCCCGCGGGGGGCCATCTTGTTTGCGGGGGGCCAAGGCCCTGTGGACACGTTCAATTTCAAGCCGGTCTATTGGGATGGAGGGTGAGAGTTCTTGGAAAAGGGCCGTGACCGTGGAATGTAGGTCCAAAATAGACTCTGGGAGCCCCCGGATCCTAACGTTTGATCGCCTGGCTCTATTTTCTTGGTCCTCAAGCTGGGCCTGTAATGCTTGATTAGCTTCTTTAAGCGATTCCAGCTCATCAGCCTGGTTTGCTAGTTGCGTTTCTAGATCATCTGTACGGTTTTCCAGCTCTGATGTGCGGAGGCCTAGCTCTCTGATCTCTCTAGAGAGGCGCTCTGTGATCTCATCAGAGGTGCGCTGCAGGGCCCGTGTTAACATGCGTTCGAATTGGTGTAGGAGGGGGTCTGATGAAGAGTGAGCTCTGGGGGATAGTGGGGAGGCTAGGGGTTCAGTGTCCGACTCACCCTCATCAATGGTTGGTTGCTCATCCTTCCCTTGTGCTTCGGTGTCCTCGCGCTGCCGCCGCTGCTGCGGGGAGATGCAGCCGCCGCCATCTTGGCTGAGGCCTTGATAAGGGCGTCCCGAATGTTCTTGCTCCTGACCTTTGGTCGGGGGTTCCCCGATACCATACTTGGGATCCCCGGTGTCTGTGGTCGATGGGAGACAGAAGCGGGATGACCGCGCGAGGATATGGTGCTGTAAGGCGGCCGGAGGGATCGTGTCGGTGCGGAGCTCTAGCTAGGCACGTCCATCGCTGAGAGCTTCGCGCATGCGCCCCCCAATAAAATACATTTTTAAGCAACCCCCCTCCCTCTCTTCTCTGATTGGCCACAGGCAAAGTCACCTGGCATGGAGGTCGCTTCAGGTCGCGTTGTAAGTCACCCAAAGTCGCCTTGAAGTTGCGTTCAAATCGCCTAGCAAAATCACCTCTGAAGTCGGATTTCCTAGGTGTGAACCAGCCCTAAGGCTTTCATTTTTGTCAATGGAGCCTCCAGCCTGCAGATCACTCAGCTCATCAGAACTGATATTGCGCTCCCATGATTAGGAACCACTGACATTGAGATGGGATTGAGAGGCAGCAGCTGTGCAAACTGTTGACTGCTGGCTCTCGGAGAAGGTTTATTAACCACTTGCCAACCGCCAACCGCAGGTTGACGGCGGCAAAGTGGCTCGTTATCGCAAATTGCCGTCATACGACGGCGGCTGCGATAACGCGCACTGTGAGCGCACGCGCGCCGCCGGAGGCACGCCCGCACGCTCACTGTGTTCGGGGAGGGCCAGGGAGCGGGTGCGGCGGCTTCGATTGCCGCCGGCTACCCGCGATGGCCCCCCCGGAGCGAAGGAACGGAGGTCCGTGTATGTAAACACGGACCTCCGTTCTGTGTGAGGGGGAAGGGCTGTGATCACAGCCTTCCTGTATACGAAGGCTGTGACCACTTCCCTTCCCCAGCTAGGGCAGTCCCCATACAGTTAGAACACGCCCAGGGAACATACTTAACCCTTAGAGCACCCCTGCAGGTTATCCCTTCACTGCCAATGGCATTTACACAGTAATCAGTGCATTTTTATAGCACTGATCACTGTATAAATGCCAATAGTCCGACATGTCCGCTGCAATATCGCAATACCGCTAAAAATCGCAGATCGCCACCATTACTAGTAAAAAAAAAAAATTTAAATTATTTTCTAAGTACTTACTTTATTCTGG
>BLSH010101080.1:138109-173768 GCA_018402905.1 Glandirana rugosa | reverse complement strand
GAGGCCGCGCCGGCCTTTAGCTCGGGGGCCGAAGCCGGATGTGCAGGCGCCGGAGTCGAGTGCGGCCTTGCCGGCCTGGACCCTGCGTTGGGCCGGTCGTCCCTCTTCTACGGTCTCGTGGATTACTCCATGGAGCTGAGGCCGCGGACGTGTAGGCCGAAGCCGGGGGCTCGATTTCCGGCCGCGCCGGAGCGGGTGGGCGCTGTGCCGGTTTTCCCAGATATTTCTCCATCCTATGACCGGAGGTGCTGGGCTTGTTCTGGGGGAGCTGCTGGGACTGCTTGTGGGGTCGGCTGCCTCCGCTGCTGGGTTTTATATGCCGATTTAGTGGAGGATCCGCGGGAGCTAGCTGTGGAGGCAGCTACTCCATGAGGCGCCGAACCGGAAGTCGCGCTATACGTTTTTGATATATACAAGGATTAACCTGCATGTAAAGAGCGAATGAAGTTGGCTATTTACCACGTGACTGGCTGTGTCCACTCACAGCCAGTCACAAATGTGAACAAACAGCTGTAGCGCCGTTTACAGGTTCTCCTCCTCAGTGTGTGATGAGGAGACCTAGAGAAAAAAACACAGTACAGTTCCTGAGCTCCCCTCATATAAATATATATACCTGTCACAGCCCATCAGAGTACCTGTCACAGCCCATCAGAGTACCTGTAACCAGCATCAGAGTACCTGTCAACAGCATCAGAGTACCCGAGTACCTGTCACCATCCCATCAGAGTACCCGAGTACCTGTCACCATCCCATCAGAGTACCCGAGTACCTGTCACCATCCCATCAGAGTACCCGAGTACCTGTCACCATCTCATCAGAGTACCTGTCACCAGCATCAAGGTACCTGTCACAGCCCATCAGAGTAATTGTCACAGCCCCAGAGTACCCGAGTACCTGTCACAACCCCAGAGTACCCGAGTACCTGTCACCATCCTGTCAGAGTACCCGAGTACCTGTCACCAGCCCATCAGAGTACCTGTCACCATCCCATCAAAGTACCTGTCACCATCTCATCATAGTACCCGAGTACCTGTCACCAGCACATCAGAGTACCTGAGTAGTTGTCACCAGTTGGGGTGTTTTCTTTTCAAAATGGAGTCAGTTTGTGGGTAATTTCACTGTCCTGGTCCTCCAGGGCCTTCAAAAGTGTGATAGGTAGTCAGTAAACTAAATGTGTAATTTATGCTCTTAGAATGCCTTAAGGTGCTCCCTGCATATTGGACCTCTGTATGTGGCCAGGCTGTGTAAAAGTCTCACACAAGTGGTATCACCATACTCGGGATGAGTAGCAAAATGTATTTTGGGGTGACATTTTTGCTATCTATATGCTATGTGTTAGAAATATCTTATAAATTGACCACTTTGTGTAAAAAAAAAAAAAAAGTTTTAATTTTCTTTCCACATTTTTTGAAGACTTTTGGAAAATAATGAACCCTTCAAAAGATTCAGTATGTCTTATAGATTATACGTTGGGATGTTTGCTTTCCAAAATGGGGTAATTTTGTGGGTAATTCCATTGTCCTGGTGCTCCAGGGCCTTCAAAAGTGCGATAGGTCGTTAGGAAATTTTATGTGTAATTTATGCTCCTAGAACGCCTGACAGTGCTCCCTGTATGTTGGACCTCTGTATGTGGCCAGGCTGTGAAAAAGTCGCACACATGTGGTATCGCCATACTCGAGAGGAGTGATAGAATGCATTTTGGGGTGTAATTGGAAGTATGCATATGCTGTGTGTGAGAAATTACTTGATATGAGAATTTTGTGTAAAAAAATAAAATAAATAATAATTTCTTAATTTTCCCAAGAATTGTGGGAAAAAAATTACAACTTCAAAAAACTCACCATGCTTCTTACTAAATACCTTGGACTGTCTACTTTTCAAAAAGGGGTAATTTGGGGGGTATTTGTACTTTCTTGACATTTCAGGGCCTCAAGAAATGAGATAGGCCATCAGTACATCAGGTGTGATCAATTTTCAATGATTTGCACCATAGCTTGTAGACTCTATAACTTTCACAAAGACCAAATAATATACACTTATTTGGGTTATTTTTACCAAAGAGATGTAGCAGTATAACTTTTGGCCCAAATTTAGGAACAAAAATTACTTATGTGCAAAATTTTATCATAGAAACTAAAAAAAAGTGTTTTTTTTTTTTTCAAAACGTTCACTCTTTTTTCACTTATGTCGCAAAAAATAAAAAACCTACTGGTGATTAAATACCACCAAAAGAAAGCTCTATTTATGTGAAGAAAATGATACAAATTTTGTTTTGGTATAGTGTTGCATGACAATCAAATTGCAAGAGCACTGAAAGCTGAAAATTGGTCTGGGCAGGAAGGGTGTATAAGTGTTCTGTATTAAAGTGGGTAAAGGGTAACTCCACTTTCGTGGAAGAAAAAAAAATAGCAAATAAAGAAAAAATAATATAGCGCACATAATTGTGACACTAATCATATTGTAATTGATTGTCATTAAAAATTACCTTTCCTTTTCATTCTGCAGCTCTGTAGTTGATGCATGTAGAGAATGCATTGCAATATGGCGACCTGGAGCTGTTCTATTCACAGAGTGTGTACTGACCACTCACCAGAAACATCCTTTCCTGCTAGTGTGATTGGCTCACCAGTTTTGCCAGAAGGGTAGCTGCTGACTTTTAACAATCGGCCACTTACCTGTCCCTCGTTCCAGCGATGCGGCTGCCCGAGGGCTCACTTGTCTCCCCCTCCCCTTGGCGGCACCGGCATCACCAATGTGGGCACCCGGCTTTAGCTTCAAAGCCGGGCGCTCACTGCGCATGTGTGAGTCGCACTGCGGCTTGTGAATGGCTTGGCGTATCTTCTGGGACCTGTGGCGTGTCCCAGAAGATCTCCGAGAGGGAGGGGGGAAGGTGGACTTCCTTTCCGGAGCCACTGCTCCAGGGGAGGAAGTGGACCTGGGACCATGTGAAAACAGGGTCCCTGGTCACCCCCCCCGAAAAAAGACATGCCAATTGTGGCATGTCCGGGGGGTCACCTTCCCTTAAAGTGGAAGTTCCACTTTTGGGTGGAACTCCGCTTTAAGAAAAAACCTACAGACCCTATCTTGTTTGTAACCCAGGGACTGCCTATACATATATATATATATATATATATATACACTGTAAGAGGGTTAGCTCGGCAGCGGGTGTGTGTGACCCCCTGGAAGGGTTCACTACACAAAACAGGCACAGCGAAACAGCAGTTTTAGGTGAAAGCACAAGTGCAGTTTATTTACACTATATACAGTTGTAGAAAAACAGCAAACAAAAACAAACATCAAAATAAATCCTTGCCAACTTGGCCACTTACTAAACTTGTAGGTTTCCCTGACTGCCAGCTAGGTGCAGCCCTGTGCTACACCTAGCACCTATCTCCCTACTGTTATAATCAACCTCACAGGCTTGGGCTTACCGCACAGGATTTTGGTGTAAAGCTCCCCAGTCTATTCACACAGAAACTGGTTCCAGGGTGGAGCAACTCCCCTAAGCCTGCTGGGAGTTTTTGTAAAGGCCTTAATGAGCCAGCTCAACTCAGCTGGGCTCATTACCTCTACCCCTGCAAGACCCCCAGCACTTCCCCTTAGTGGTAGAAATCTGTATATGTTTTAAACCTGGGACAAATGTACCTGCCATCTTGAATGCAACCAGGTGTTTTTACCTGCCTGCTGTCATAATATATATTGTGACGTTATGCGAGGCGCCATAACGGACGGGCGATACTTGTCGCCTCACATGCGATCACTTTGAGGCGACTAGTGAGAGTCGATTTGCCAGCCACCTTGGCAGAGCTGGTTTCGGCCTGGACTTTCTGGTCCTCTCAAACCCCTCTCCACCTGCATTTAATGAGCAGGAAGAGAGCAGAGGAGAGCTCAATTCTGGATCTCAGAGGGAGAGAGCTGAGTGTGCTCTGTGTGATTATTTGGACTCAAAGATCAAGGTTTGCACTGTGCTTATGTTTTGTGGGTGTAGGGGACAGCCCCACACTGTATAGAGAGGAACCCGATTGTTTAGTTTAGCGCCTGTGACAATAAACCTGACAGGCCGCCAGGCTGAAAAGTGATCCCCATGAGCTAATCTCCCACAATATATATATATATACACAGTTGTGCTCGTAAGTAAACACAGTTGATTGATAATAAATGGCTTCAGTCAAACACTAATCATCATGAGTGAAAGAAATGTTTTTGTGTTATCATTCATATTCTCTGAAAAATGGCCAAGAAATCATACATTCTGCCAGGGTATGTAAACTTATGAGCACAACTGTATATATAGTATATATAGTATATGTATATAAATATATTTGTGAGTGTGTCTTTGTGTTCTGAGCTAAAATAACATTTTTTTTTCATTTTTTTTGGATGAAACCCTGCATGCATATAAATATTTAATAATTTATATTCCTAGCCAGCAGGTGGGACTTTAGGCTTGTTTTCATGTGCTTACTGTGTCTTAAATGCTTTGGCTGAAAAAAAAAGAATTTTAAATCACATACACAGAATTAATCTTGTCACAGGAGTGGCTAGAAAACCCAAAAATGAGAGGAGATACAGCTACTCCTGTGTTCTCTCCTTAGAAAATCTAGAAAGATCCAAAAAAGGGTCATCGAGCATGCCTTGAGCAATGTTGATTAGTGGTGCTAAGGAGGAGATGTGTTTGACTAATGAAGACTTGAACTGCTGCAATCTATGTGAGTGCAGTGGTCTGGCTCTCCAGCATGCTAACCTATACAGGCTAGTACAATTAAACATCAACACATAGTAATAGAAAAAAAATTGCAACCTGACTGCATAACAAATTAAAAATGAGGAGTAAACCCTAGCTGAATTAAACTTAGTTTGCTAATACACTGTATTTTTTTTTTCATAAAATACTGTTTTTATCTTTTTTTGCATCTGTTGATCTACGCTAGCCTCTTTCAGCCATGCCCTGTCTATATGCACTTACTCCAGTGTCAACTGCATACCTTTGCTTTAAGCCCCATGTTCACATTGGGCTGATATGGCATGCAATTTGACATGTTAAATCGGTGGCTATTGCAGGCAATAGCATTGTCCGAATCGGCGTGGCGCCAACTTCGCGGTGCCACATTGATTCCCAAAAGTAGTTTCTGTACTACTTTTGGCAACTTTGGGGCGATTTGAATAGATATCTGTGCATGAGCCCGCACAGATGTCTGTGAAATCACCCCCGAAGTCGGACTGCATTGCCGGTTTGAAATCGTGCTAGTTCAGCTTTGTAACCCGCATCAGTCTAAACCTGGGATGAACTGGCTTTCTCATTGTGTCAATGATAGGCCATGCCTGTGCAATGTACATTTGCACAGCTACTTTTACTCTCCATCAAGGGGTCATGTGGCAGGGTGACAATGCAGCAGCCCAAATGGAGACACCAAATTGGCACCCTATAACAAAAAGCTTCTGAATAAGGACCTTCATGACAAGGTCACCAGGGTATTTTAATGAAAGCTGCAAATTGGAACCCACTTTTGCATTTACATTACCATGAAAAATCGGATGGTTGATGCCAGTAATTAACCAATCTTGAAAACAAGTATTTTGGGATAACAGGGGTTCACAGCCAGTACTGCAACAGGCACAGACTATAAGCTGAAGTTGCCAGAGTTAGAGCATTTCATGGATGGTGAATGATTGGTGGTCCTATGCTTACTTGTGCTTACTTCAGAAGTGCTGCTTAAAATATTACACTATGTTGAGCTCTTACTTTGTACATGCTGCGGTCTGCTGAGAGCGAGTTGGAACTCATTTGATTGCTGGACACATCCCCATTGTTACCAAGAGGTTCCTGTGTTGATGTTTGTTCCTTCCACGAGACTCATCCTCCTTGTCTGATAGAGCAAGCTTTGATCACCCTGAATAAGGGGGTCACTGGCATTCTGGTAAGTCTCTGGTGTGGATCTTCCTTGGGTGTCATCCTGGCTATTCCTGGATTCCTTTCCAAGCACATAAGAAGTCATTTTTTGGGATTCTTTCTTTGTTCTTATATTCACCTTGGAGGTGCACAGACTAATACATTTCACAGTGTATTTTTTTTTTGTTACATTTTTTGTATTGATATTTTCACTGTTTAGTATGTTGCATAATAATTATCACTTATATGATTATAGCATAATATACACGCTGCGCTTTTGTTTTATTCAATCACATTACCATGCAAATGCTTACGTAGTGCACCCCCCCAAGAGCTGTTGGCTATGACTGTCCCTTTCCCCAACTGAGTGCACACACAACCAGGCACACAACAACAACTCAATAACAGTCTAGGGAATGACTTTTATGCTTTTATTGCTGATGTGAACTTGGATGGGGTGAGGAGATGTATGGGATACCCCAAAAGAAACTGAATTATCCAAGGACACTTCTCTTCTCACTGTTCTGGCAAAGAGCTCCCATATGGCTCACTACTGACTGGGAAATGTGTAGGAATTTTGTAGAAATAAGAACTGCCCAAATCATTAGTGCATAGAATGTAGGTTAGTTCTTACAATTCCACAGGATGATCAGTTGCCTCCTTCTGATATCCACCGGGCACTCTACAGTGAGGGAGACACATACTTGCAATACCACAGGACAACTGGACACTCTTCCCCCAGCTTCCACTGGGTATTCTCCAGTAAGTTCTCCAGACCGTGGAATACAACTGGGACCTTGATGACCTACAAGCAGCAACTCCAGCAGACTGCCTTAGGGGGCAAATCCCCTTAGACAGGGGACTCTATTTATGGACTCTTCAGCCACCTACTGGACACACCTCCCCAGGGCTTGGCTGGGTCCCCATAAATATTCATGCCTTTCTATTCTTCTTCCCACTGTGATTCTCAAATCCTCTTGAAGGCAGGGAGAAGTAATCAGATCAGCAACTAGGAGGGTGCTACACGTATATGAGATTTTAGTGATTGAGTTAAGAGTTACACTTTAACAAACAATTATAACAGGCGTTTTTTGTTTTTACTTCTACCAAGGCAGCACAGAAAAGTCAAGGTTAAATCAAAGCATCTACGGTTTTCTCTCGTGACACTTGCAGGACTTAAAAAGTTGTTAGTGACAATTTTGCAGTAAAATAATGTAAAGATTATGTTTGTAAGGAAAACCGCTGGATGTATCATTGCCATGTGGATTGCACTCCAGAGTGGCCTGAGTCCCACAATGGTAGTTCAGACCTCGTCATAATCGCCAGTAATTCTCTATGTATGATACAGAGGAAGAGTGAGCTTTGTCTGCTACAGGGTAGGGAGAAGCAGCCCCAATTCTCCCAGGATAAAGCTGAGAGATAGCAGAAAGCTGAGGGCCATCCATCATTGCTGACAATTTCACAGCCTGGAATAACTTGACAGGGACGCAGAACAAATTGTTGTTGAGAATTGAATGCTGCTAAGCTGAGTGAATTGACTCTCCCGTGTCAGAAAAAGAGACCTGTTTCAAGTGGATGAAGAGTTTTCTTCTTGTGATTCAAGGGCATAAGAGTTTTTAAAAAGAGTCATGTACAAAGGAGGCAATGGGGGTGATCAAAGAGCAATATATATATATATGTGTGTGTGTGTATAGTGTATGTATATATATATATATATATATATATATATATATATATATATATTACTGTGCAAAATTTTAGGCAGGTAAAAAATACTCACAATTAAAAAGGCTTTCAGAAATAGTGTTAATAGTTTATTTTTGTCAATTAACAAAATGAGTAATACAAAAAAGTAAATCAACAGAAGAGATATCCAAAACAAATTAATATTTGGTGTGACCACCTTTTGCCTTCACAACAGTATCAGTTCTTCTAGGTAGACTTAAACACAGTTTTTGAAGGAACTCAGCAGGTAGGTTGTTCCAAACATCCCAGAGAATTAACCACAGATCTTCTGTGGGTGTAGGCTGCCTCAAATCCTTATCCCAGACAGACTCCATGATGTTGAGGTCAGGGCTCTGTGGGGGCCAAACCATCACTTTCAGGACTAATTGCTCTTCTTTACACTGAATATAGTTTTGACATTGGCTATGTGTTTGGGGTTGTTGTCCTGCTGCAGAATAAATTTGGGGCCAAAACTTGCTGATGGTATGGCATGATGGATAAGTATCCGCCTGTATTTCTCAGCATTGAAGACACCATTGACACCATTGATCCTGACCAAATCTCCAATTCCATTTGCAAAAATGCAGCCCCTAACTTGCAAGGAACCTCCACCATGCTTCACTGTTGCCTGCAGACACTGATTATAATACTGCTTTCCTGCCCTTTGGTAAACAAGCTGCCTCCTGCTACAGCCAAATATTTCAAATTTTGACTCATCAGTCCAGAGCACCTGCTGCTATTTTTCAGCACCCCAGTTCCTATGTTTTCATGCATAGTTTAGCTGCTTAGCCTAGTTACCACATCGGAGGTATTGCTTTTTGGCCACCATTCTTCCATGAAGACCATTTCTGGCCAGACTTATATGGGCAGTAGATATGTGTATCTGGGTCTCACTGGTTTCCGCCAGTCCTCTGCTGATGGCACTGCTGGACATCTTCCAATGTTGAAGAAAAGAAGGCATGATGCATCTTTCTCCTGCTGAAATTTTCTTGGTTGAATGTTATTACCTGATTAATGGTGTATTTATCATGCCACACCATCAGGGAGGCATGTAATTTGCCCCACATTTATTCTGTAGCAGGACAATCACCCCAAACATACAGCCAATGACATTATCAGTGTAAAGAACAAGCATTTGTGGAAGTGAGACTGCCTATATCCACAGACGATCTATATTAACACTTCTATCTTTAAAAGCTTTCTCAATTTACAGCATTTTCTCACACCTGCCTAAAACCTTTGCACAGTACTGTGTGTGTGTGTATATACAGTCATGTCCATAAATATTGGGACATCGACACAATTCTAATCTTTTTGGCTCTATACACCACCACAATGGATTGGAAATGAAATGAACAAGATCTGCTTTAATTGCTTTAATGGCTTCGGAATTACAACAGTTTGTATATGTGCCTCCCACTTTTTAAGGGACCAAAAGTAATGGGACAATTGGCTGCTCAGCTGTTCCTTGGCCAGGTGTGTGTTATTCCCTCATTATCCCATTTACAAGGAGCAGATAAAAGGTCCAGAGTTAATTTCAAGTGTGCTATTTGCATTTGGAATCTGTTGCTGTCAACTCTCAATATGAGATCCAAAGAGCTGTCACTGTCAGTGAAGCAAGCCATCGTTAGGCTGAAAAAACAAAACAAACCCATCAGAGAGATAGCAAAAACATTAGGTGTGGCCAAATTAACTGTTTGGAACATCCTTAAAAAGAAAGAACGCACCGGAGAGCTCAGCAACACCAAAAGACCCGGAAGACCACGGAAAACAACTGTGGTGGATGACCGAAGAATTCTTTCCCCGGTGAAGAAAACACCCTTCACAGCAGTTGGCCAGATCAAGAACACTCTCCAGGAGGTAGGTGAATGTGTGTCAAAGTCAACAATCAAGAGAAGACTTCACCAGAGTGAATACAGAGGGTTCACCACAAGATGTAAACCATTGGTGAACCTCAAAAACAGGAAGGCCAGATTAGAGTTTGCTAAACAACATCTAAAAAAGCCTTCACAGTTCTGGAACAACATCCTATGGACAGATGAGACCAAGATCAACTTGTACCAGAGTGATGGGAAGAGAAGAGTCTGGAGAAGGAAAGAACTTCTGCTCATCATCCAAAGCATACCACCTCATCAGTGAAGCATGGTGGTGGTAGTGTCATGGCGTGGGCATGTATGGCTGCCAATGGAACAGGTTCTCTTGTATTCATTGATGATGTGACTGCTGACAAAAGCAGCAGGATGAATTCTGAAGTGTTTCGGGCAATATTATCTGCTCATATTCAGCCAAATGCTTCAGAACTCATTGGACGGCGCTTCACAGTGCAGATGGACAACGACCCGAAGCATACTGCGAAAGCAACAAAAGAGTTTTTTAAGGGAAAGAAGTGGAATGTTATGCAATGGCCAAGTTAATCACCTGACCTGAATCCGACTGAGCGTGCATTTCACTTGCTGAAGACAAAACTGAAGGGAAAATGCCCCAAGAACAAGCAGGAACTGAAGACAGTTGCAGTAGAGGCCTGGCATCACCAGGGATGAAACCCAGCGTCTGGTGATGTCTATGCATTCCAGACTTCAGGCTGTAATTGACTGCAAAGGATTTGCAACTAAGTATTAAAAAGTGAAAGTTTGATTTATGATTGTTAATCTGTCCCATTACTTTTGGTTCCTTAAAAAGTGGGAGGCACATATACAAACTGTTGTAATTCCTACACCGTTCACCTGATTTGGATGTAAATACCCTCAAATTAAATCGGAAAGTCTGCAGTTAAAGCACATCTTGTTTGTTTCATTTCAAATCCATTGTGGGGTTGTATAGAGCCAAAAAGATTAGAATTGTGTCGATGCCCCAATATTTATGGACCTGACTGTATATATATATATCTATATATATATATATATATATATATATATATATACAGTTGTGCTCATAAGTTTACATACTCTGGCAGAATTTATGATTTCTTGGACATTTTTCAGAGAACATGAATGATAACACAAAAACGTTTCTTTCACTCATTGTTAGTGTTTGGCCATTTATTATCAATCAACTGTGTTTACTCTTTTTAAATCATAATGACAACAGAAACTACTCAAATTACCCTGATCAAAAGTTTACATACCCTGGTGATTTTGGCCCGATAACATGCACACAAGTTGGCACAAAGGGGTTTGAATGGCTATTAAAGGTATCCATCCTCACCTGTGATCTGTTTGCTTGTCATTAGTGTGTGTGTATAAAAGGCCAATGAGTTTCTGGACTCCTGACAGACCCTTGCATTTTTTATCAAGCGCTGCACTGACGTTTCTGGATTCTGAGTCCTGGGGAAAGCAAAAGAATTGCCAAAGGATCTGTGGAAAAAAAGTAGTTGATATGTATAAAACAAGAAAGGGATTTAAAAAGATATCCAAGGAATTGAGAATGACAATAAGCAGTGTTCAAACTCTAATCAAGAAGTGGAAAATGAGGGGTTCTGTTGAAACCAAACCACAGTCAGGTAGACCAATTAAAATTTCAGCCACAACTGCCAGGAAAATTGTTCGGGATGCGATGAAAAAACCCACAAAAAACTTCAGGTGAAATACAGGACTCTTTGAAAATAAGTGGCGTGGCTGTTTCAAGATGCACAATAAGAAGGCACTTGAAGAAAGATGGGCTGCATGGTCGAGACGCCAGAAGAAAGCCATTACTATGCAAATGCCACAAAGCATCCCGCTTACAATACGCCAAACAGCACAGAGACAAGCCTCAAACCTTCAGGCACAAAGTCATTTGGAGTGATGAGACTAACATTGAGCTTTTTGGCTACAACCACAAACGCTACAGAGAGGAGACGAGTCAACAAGGACTGTGAAACACGGAGGTGGATCGCTGATGTTTTGGGGATGTGTGAGCTACAAAGGCACAGGAAATTTGGTCAAAATTGATGGCAAGATGAATGCAGTATGTGATCAAAAATACTGGAGGAACATTTGCATTCATCAGCCAGGAAGCTACGCATGGGACGTAATTGGACATTCCAACATGACAATGATCCAAAACACAATGCCAAGTCGACCTTGTCATTGGCTCCAGCAGAATAAAGTGAAGGTTCTGGAGTGACCATCTCAGTCTCCTGACCGCAAAATCATTGAGCCACTCTGGGGAGATCTCAAACATGCAGTTCATGCAAGACAGCCCAAGAATTTCCAAGAGGAATGGGCAGCTTTACCATCTGAAAAGTTAAAGAACCTCATCCACAAATACCGCAAAAGACTTCAAGCTGTCATTGATGTTAAAGGGGGCAATACACGGTATTAAGAACTGGGAAATGTAAAATTTTGATCAGGGTCATTTGGGTAGTTTTTGTTGTCATTATGATATAAAAAGAGTAAGCACAGTTGATTGATAATAAATGGCTTCAGCCAAACACTAACCATGAGCGAAAGAAAAGTTTTTGTGTTATCATTCATATTCTCTGAAAAATGGCCAAGAAATCATAAATTCTGCCAGGGTATGTAAACTTATGAGCACAACTGTGTATATATAATGCATAAATCATTCAACTATAGATACTTTTATCAAGTTATACTGTATATTTATTAGCTTTGGGAGGTGTTTGAACACTTCATCTACAGTATTTATCAAGTGGCAAGACTAAAAACCAGTTTAACCTCTGAAAATCTCTTTTCTCCTTCATCACAGAGACCATACTATAAAGCTGTTAAAGAAAGAGACTCTAAGAATATTGTAAAAGGGTAGCGTACAGTACAGGTACAGTGTAGAGTGAAATGGCACAGTATAAGGTCTGATGAGGTTAGAAGGCACAGTACAGGTACAGTGTACTCTCCTGTGGCTCCATCCACAAGGTGAATCCCTAAAGCAAGTAGAAATGTACTACCAGAGCACTTCATCTGTCTGAAGGCAAACAGAGGCAGGTGAATGGTGTGATGTAGGGGACCCGATGTTGAATCCAGGGAGTACTTAGTGCAGGCAACCCCTTCCAGGTCATCCAGTGGGGCCTAGGCCAGAAGTACTGCCTGTACCAATTGTATGTGGCCCTGATGATACAGAAATACTTTTTTGTTTTATTGAGTGAACTGAGTGACACCAGTCTGCACATCAGTATATCTGCACCTAAGGATCATCCCTCTAACGCATTTCACCCTTTCGGGTTTAGTTGTAGAAATAGCATTTCACAGGTAGTATACCGCGCTAATGGAAAGGTAAAAAAGAATAGGGAGGTAAAGCAGCAACCCCGACCCACAATAAGATCCACACAAACAGGAGGAGGAAAATAGGAAAGAGGAGGGGAGAAAGGAAGAGGAAAGAAGAGTAGGAGGAAATCCAAGGCATCATCTGCACACCTCTTCCCTCCCTATAGACCTGAGCGTCTGATCTTAGATTGCGCACCCCTTCCTTCCACTCCAATACACCCGACCACTAGGAGCGACCGTGTTCTGATTGTTTATAGGGAGCACGGCGCCCGGGAGAGGTCACAGCCGGGAATTACTGTTACTGTATTCTGGATCCAACCTAGCCCCCTGAGTCCCCTCATCAAGTATGGTGAAGTGATTTGCAAAAGTGGATGCCGATAACATAGGAGACTGAACGGAGATCATGGTCAGTGGCACAGGCATCTGTATCAGAGAGGAACGTTTCACGATCCCCTACGGGGACCCGGGCCGGGTGAAAAGCCTATGCGCTTTTTATGCTTGCATCTGGTAAGCGCGGCATGTGCTTGGTGGCGGATCTCACATACCTGTATGGCTGCTTATTACACTGGGTGCCCTTGCTCTTCTTTTCATATGGTCTACAGTCTGCGGACCTTTATGAACTTTTTTTGAACTTTATTTATGCATGGTTTTTGTTTCAACAAGTTTTATTGGATTTTTACATGAAGTAGGTAACATTCCAATACATACAAGAATAATTACAGACATGTTAACATGAGACTCAAATGTTAGTGAAAAAAAGACTAAGCCTCATTGAGCTTAAGCTGAGCAGATAACCCTCAAGAGAGAGACCAGA
Organism: Glandirana rugosa; assembly: GCA_018402905.1. NCBI lineage: Eukaryota > Metazoa > Chordata > Amphibia > Anura > Ranidae > Glandirana > Glandirana rugosa. The sequence continues at coordinate 160,141 of BLSH010101080.1, read as the reverse complement.
GTCAAAGCCCTGGACAAACAGAGCTAACTGGAGGTAAAAATTGAAATAAAAGTTATGCAAAAGGTATATATAGCCTGGGTACACAAACAAATATGAATAATTAAATGAGAAAGTCCCTATTTCCACCCCTATGGGAGCTGACTGTGGACTAGGGCTTTCCATTTGCTTCCACCCTAACGGCCAGAAGACCTCCAGGCTCCATAATATAGACAAACAAAACTAAAAAGTTAAATTCTAACTAGAACAATACTTAATGGGTGCCTTGCTCAACCCAGGCGATTGATGATCACTTTTCTAGAAACAAGTTTAACATGTCTAAAGAGGGAGGCTTAATTGCCCGGGGATGTTGTCTAAAACCAAACCCAACCTCGCAGTCGAGCAATGAGACTGTTAGCCAATTACCAACAACCCCAGGGCCTCAGATATGAGATTGTGGAATAGGAAACATCAAAGAAGACGGAAAAAGGAAAAGAAGGGAAAGAAAAAAGGACCAGAAAGAAGTAGAGAAGAGAGAAGTAGAAAGCTCCAGGGAGACTAGTAAAAGAGTGAGAGAGTCAAGGGTCAACTTGGAAGTTGTATAAATCTCATCCATGGCTCCCAGACCAGATCAAATTTGGATGAGTCTAAAATGATGTTGGCAAGCTTTTCCTGAGTCATAATCCAGGAATAATTTTGTTTAGCAGTGGAAAAGGACACTGAAGAGCGTTTCCAAGCCCTGGCTATTGTTATTTTAGCGCCCAGTAAGATAAAGTGAGTAAGTTTGAAAAGGGGTTAAGAAAGACCCTCTGGTCTAGAGTTGAGCAGGGCCATTTCTGGATTCTGAGGAAGGGGTTGGCCTGTGATCTTTTGGAGCACATGAAACACCCTGTTCCAAAAACCCCTTATACGAGGGCAATCCCACCATGTGTGGAAAAAGGATCCCAAGTTGCAACACCCCCTAAAACATAGGCCCGAGGAGCCCGTAAACATAGTTGCCAGCCTGGTAGGTACCAAGTACCAGCGAGTAAATACCTTAAGATTGGCTTATGCATGGTTTTTATTGTTTGTTATTTCACAAGTTTTTTTTTTTTCATTTATTTTCATTATCTTTCATCAACATCACTGTATTGTCTATTCAGGTGAGGGGGTTGGATATTTATGATTGCAAGTGTACATATGGATTAAGTCCTTTGATGTGACTATTTTAGGTTACCCATTCCATCCACATTATCAGACTTAGTATTAATATAGATATAACATATCTACATATATTGAGCATAATAATGTCTTATGTGTTTGGATTTACTCCAGTGTGAACAGAGCTATTTAATTTATACATTTGCCCCATTGGGGTTTCGCGCAGCCCATTTATATTACTACATAGTTGTAGAAATAGATCTCTACAAATAAGTCCAGAAGTTTGCTGGAAGAAGTGACCATACTATTGAGTGGCCCTTTTTTTTTTATCATATAACAATCACATGAAGCTGGGACTGGCTTCAGGGTCCGGCACCCGCTGTGCCCACAGCAAGAAGAGGTCATTGAGAGCAGTGAAATTTGAGAGTATCCTCTAACCACTTTATTCTCAGGCCACATACTATATGATCATTTTGTGTTTTGCTCTCTTAGAATTCCTGTTCGCAAAATGCAGTAGATAAAATAGCTTTTTTTTGTTTCTGCCAGTGCTCTTGAATTATTATGGCCATTCACTGTTGGTATAATAAAAGCATGCATCATTAAAAAAAATATATATATATCACAATTTTAAATTATTCTGATTACCAAGAACCTATTTCAATGTGATCACCTGCAGCATTTTTATAAATCAAAGTCACTTTGGTAATTTTAAATAAATTGTAGTAAAACCTAAACCATTTTTCTTGACAAAATTGTCCACCTAGTGTATTCTTCATGCAAATGATGCTTTTCAAGTTATGTATACCCCTGTTTGTACATTTTAATCCCTTTCAAATGAATTCTGCTTGGTGCTGCTCCAGTGACACGTAAAAGGCCGAGTGGTAATTATCAGCATTTATGTAGATCTTTCCTGGATTAACAGGCAAACATTGTATATAGATAGGGGATAATGTAATCAGTTTGGGGGATAATGGCTTATAACATTATGTATTGACACACAAATCCTGCTTCATAGCAGTCTGTAAGCTAGGAGCTGTGTTATGTGAGGACAGCTATGAGACAGGATGTGAAAATAAGGACTCACTAGGAAGAAGAGTTGTAAATTGTGTTGGTAAATGGGAAAGGAACACTATTAACAGTATGAGCCTTGAAACATTGCTTTTACATGACACTAAAGTCCTTTTAATGGCTGGAAAATCTTAAAAGAAAGTTGTTTAATGCAAAAGATATTGATAGCACACCCCATACCTGGGCCGAATTTGTGAAATTGAAGGAAACTTGTGCACATGTGGGGGGAATCAGCATGTTTACTATAAAGAAGTTAATTTGGTCTAGCTTGGACCAGTGGTATACATCGCTACCCCAGCAGTGATCTCCACTGATTCCCGAATCTTGTGAAGCATTGTGAAAACAACAGGCTGGCCACTTGGCATGGGTTCCATTCAGAGAATGCTCTGCATTTTCTCGATGATTCATTCTCTGATTGGACAAAGGGAACAACTGGGGCAGTGGCGTCACACTCTGGAATTTTTTTTTAACCGCTTGCCACCAAATCACGAACCTGATACGTCATTTTATTGGTTGCACTGGGATGAAGCCTTCTGTAGCTCTCTCTTCCCACCGGGAGACCCAAGGTACTAGCCGGCACGTCTGCCGGCTAATCGGAAATCTATACAATGCCGGATCGTCTTTGATCAGGTCTCAACTATGGTAATCCAGAAGCAATAACATGACATCACTTTCGGTTTACCTGGATATCAACTTTTTTGAAAATCAAAAGTATTCAAAAACGTTGATCTTGGCATTTTGAATGCTTTCAAGTGCAAAGGAGGGCATTTAGGGTCTTATTAACCCAAGATCCCTCCATAAAGAGGACCTGTCGCATGGCTATTGCTTTCACAAAGATATTTGCATTCCTCGTGACAGCAATAAAAGTAATAAAAAAATAAAATCAAAGCAACAGTATAAAAATAAAAAAAAAACAGCGATCGTCCCACACATGGGAGATATTGCTGCGAATGTTGGATCATGGGCAGTAATTCTAGCACTAGCCCTCCTCTATAGATGTAAAGTGGTGACCTGTAAAGGCTTTTAAAGCGTTGCCTCTTTGGTATCTATTTACTCAGCGTGACATGATCTTTTATATTGTACAAACAAAAATGGGTTATGTATTGTGTTTTTTTGCAACATTTTAAAAAGTGTATTTTTTCCCAAAAATTGCATTTGAAAAATGTCTGTGCAAATACCGCATGACATAAAAAATTGCAAAACTCACCAATTTATTCTCTAGGTCCTTTTCTAGTAAAAAAAATGATTTTCACATGTATACAAAAAGTGCCAGAAAATGCCTGGTCTTCAAGATACCAAACATACAATATTTAATTGGCATTATCCCTTCTATTTATATATAAAGATCATGCCACTGTTTTGGATGTACTATAAAAAAGCACCTTATTTAATCTTTGCTTAGTGTTCTACTGATGTATGCTCTATAGCAGCAGAGGACATCTGCACTATAAGTGCACTGTTACAACCTTCCAGGCACTGGTGTCCTAAAAACCAATGATGTCATTGGTTGATAAGGAGGATGTTGGGTGCCTCTCCTACCCCTATCTGTCAGCAATGGGGTCACATTAGCTGAATGAGGGAGAGAAATATTGCAACACTAGTCAGTACCAGGGTGCAAAGGTGTGTTTGCTTTGGAATTATTCATCACCTATAATGTGGGGTGTACTATGTGTATGATTGTTGCTGCAATACATAAAACTATTGTTTTATTTTTTACATTTTAGAGTGTGGTACCACGTGCACAATTTTAAGGGGAGCCTTGACTGAAAAAAGGTTGAAAAACATGGTTCCATAGTCAGGTGGGGTGCACAGATAAGAAAAAGGACCAAATAAACAGCTTAGAAGGGAACTGAAACTGGAGCATGCTCAGTTGATGTGGCAATGGCTGGTATACTCAATCTCAGGCTACAGCGAGGACACAGACAAGGAAGGGGAGATGCTGAGCAGCAGGATCAACCCTGCCCTCAGTAAGTTCCAACTTCACAGACTCTGAATTTACTCAGGAGAAACAAGATGGTGGGACATTAAACAAGTGATGAGTGTCCCAAATACATGGGCAAGGGTACTTTTATATAGTCATAGATGGTTCCAATGCATTTCAGGAGTACAAGGGCCCCTTTCATCAGGGCTAATAATTCAATATATAAAGAGTACTTGTTGTATACAATAAGAGAAGTGTCCTAAGCTGCACATCACTACAAAACCTGTATATAAAAAGTGGCTTAGGACTCTTCTCTCTTTGTATCCATGGAGCTGGGACAAGCTGCATCCTTGCCTGCACTTCCAGCAGTTTATTAGGCTCCATTCACACTAATGTGTTTTTTGATGCATTTTGCAGAAATGCAGGGAATTTTATTAACATGGGTTCCTATGGAACATGTTCACATCAATGCATTTTTGTGCCTCTGCGTTTTTGGAAAGGGTCAGGGACTATTTTTCCCGCAAAATGCAGCGTTTTGTATGTAATAGACTTCAATGGGCATGCAAGAAAAACGCAAGTGCTGTGTTTTTACCATGATTTTGCCAAGATTTTGCCACGTTTTGCATTTTGAAATCTGCCTAGCAACAAAATTCCCCCCTCCCCCTCCCCCAAAAAAGAAAAAAAAAACGCAAACCGTGGCAAAATTGCTGTAAAATTGCAAAAAGCACAGCAAAAAGCACTGCAAAAATGCTGAAAAGAAAAATGCATAGATGTGAATCAGCCTTCTAGAAGAGAACCCATTGAAGCCTCAAGCAGCACCCGCAGTTTGGCATTAGTTTACAGTTTTGTATACAATGCATTGGCATCGTGCCATTAAAAAAACTTCTTCAGGACAATACGTTTTTTTTAGAATAGGAATCAGAAGACCCAGAGCTTGTACTTGGCTACTTTTCCTAACTTGCAGAAACTGAACAGATAGGTGGGGATGAGGTTATTGTGATTATGTGCTGCTGGGGAGGAATGCATTACAGTAAATCTGTTTTTACCCTGCTTGGATTTACAGTCACATATGAAATATCACTGATTAAAGTAAACATTTCCTGTGACAAATAAAAGGGTTGCCATTGCTCAATTCCTATAAAAATTCTGTTTCCTGGCTGCTATGCTGCCCCCCTGGTTCAGTAGTCTCCTTACTGACCCAGAATATGAACATACGTAGATCAGGAGTTTTTTATTCTTCATCTTTATAGGGTGTGTAGGACCCCAGAATTTTTGTGTGCTATTGGGTTAAGACCTGACCCAGCCTTTCCCAGATGTGGTAATTCAGAGTCTCTGATACACCTTTTGTGGTGTTGCCCCAAGCTCCAGGGGTATTGGGCAGAGGTTGTGGGCATGCTTAATGGCCTTTTAGATATGAACCTTTTAGTGGATCAATGCTTACTCAGCTTTGTTGACTTTTCTGTACTTAAGCCACCAGTGCGAATCACTGTTGTGTGTGTGCTGTTCGTGGCCTGTAGGCAAACTGCACTTAAGTGGACAGTGTGTGTGCTTATATCTTAATAGTACATTGTATACCCCCTGTATATTGTGGTTGTTAAGGTGTCTATCTAATCATTTTTTGAAATTATCGATGCTCCCGGATGAAACCACTGCTTGTGAAAGGGAATTCCACATCCTTACTGCTCTTAGAGTAAAGAACCCTCTACGCAGTTTAAGAATAAACTGCTTTTCTTCTCATTTTAGTGAATGGCCGCGTGTCTTTTTAAATTCCCTTTCACGGAAAAGCTTTTTCCCTATAATCATATCCCCTCTCAAGCGTCTTTTCACCAAAGAGAACAAATTCAATGCTTGTAGTCTTTCCCCATAGCTGAGATCCTCCAGTCCCTTTGTTAATTTTGTTGTCCTACTCTGAACCCTCTCCAGTTCCAGCAAATCCCTCCTGAAGATTGGTGCCCAGAACTGGATGGCATACTCAAGATGTGGCCGGACCAGAGTCTTGTATAGTGGAAGAATTATTGTTTAACCTCTAGAGTTAATCCCCTTTCTGATACATGCCAATATTCTGTTGGCTTTGCTTGTAGCAGCCTGCCATTGCATGCCATTGCTGAGCCTGTCATCTACTAGGACCCTGGGTCCTTTTTCATCCTAGATTCCCCCAGATTTCTCAGCCTAGCGAGTAAACTACATTCATATTTTTGGTACCCAAATGCATTTTACATTTTCCAACATTAAACCTCATTTTCCATGTAGTTGCCCACCCCATTCATTTGTTTAGATCTTCTTGCAAGGTTTCCACATCCTGTGTGGAAGTTATTGCCCTGCTTAGCTTTGTATCGTCCGCAAAAACTGAAATTGGGCTGTTTATCCCATCCTCCAGGACAGAACCCGGGGGACCCCACCTTCCACAAAAGACCTTTCTGAGTACTCCCGATTTATCCCCACCCTCTGAACTCACCCTGTAGCCAGTTTTCAGTCCATGTACTCACCCTTTGATCCATGCAAACCGACCTTAGTTTGTACAGTAAAAGTTTATGTGAAACTGTATCGAATGCCTTTGCAAAATCCAGGAACACCACATCTACCGGCCTTCCTTTACTCAATCTCAACAAATGTATTTCTTATGAGAGGCATACTTTTTTTCTCAAGAATTAATTAAGGAGGTTTGATGCAATTTGTTCACCTTGATTAAATCACATGACTTCGGATTTGAGTATTGTAGAGTATTGTTGCCATGTATATCTCTAAAAACAGATTTTTGTTTGCTTTTATTATGCCATTTACTCTGTTTATTGCGTTGGCATTTAGGTATGCTCATTGTGTTCTCAGTTTAATTTTTTTTTTTTTTGTGGTTTACTGTAACCGACGGAGTGACCATCTGACCATGAACAAACTTCTTGATCCCCTTCAGTCTGGATTTCGCCCTCAGCACTCTACAGAAACTGCTCTCCTTAAACTCACTAATGACCTAATAACTTCTAAAACCAACGGACACTATTCTGTACTACTACTTCTGGACCTCTCTGCTGCCTTTGACACAGTGGACCACCCCCTCCTCCTCAAAAAACTCCATGCCTTTGGTCTCCGTGACTGTACTCTAAGCTGGTTCTCATCCTACCTATCCCACCGCTCCTTCAGTGTCACCTACAACTCCACTTCCTCCTCTCCTCTTCCTTTCTCTATCGGTGTCCCCCAAGGTTCTGTTCTTGGGCCTCTCCTTTTCTCAATCTACACCTCCTCCCTGGGTCAGTTGATTTCCTCCCATGGCTTTCAATATCATCTCTATGCTGATGACACACAAATCTATCTCTCAACCCCCCAGATCTCTCCATCTGTCTCCTCACACATCACAAACTTACTGATAGACATATCAGCCTTAATGTCACATCAGTTCCTCAAACTCAACCTATCCAAAACCAAACTTATGATATTTCCTCCCCCACGTGCCACTTCCCCAGATTTATCTGTCAAAATCAACTGCTCAACTATCAACCCGTCCCCCACGCCAAGGTCCTAGGTGTAATCCTAGACTCCCAATTAACCATCCAGCCCCACAACCAATCGCTATCCCAAATTTGCCGCCTCAACCTCCGCAACATCTCCAAGATACGCCCCTTCCTAACCGATGACGCCACAAAGCTACTAATCCACTCCCTGGTCATTCCTCGACTACTGCAACTCCCTCCTCACTGGCTTACCTCTAAATAGTCTATCCCCACTTCAGTCCATTATGAATGCTGCCGCCAGGCTCATCCACCTTAAAAACCGCTCTGCATCTGCTACACCCCTATGTAAATCTCTACATTGGCTGCCACTCAACCAACGTATTAAATTCAAGATCCTAACAATAACTTATAAAGCAATTCACAACCTGACCCCCAGCTACATCACTAACATGGTCTCAAAATACCAACCAAATCGATCTCTTCGCTCCTCCCAAGACCTCCTGCTCTCTAGCTCCCTTGTCACCTCATCCCATGCTCGACTCCAGAACTTCTCCAGAGCCTCTCCCATCCTCTGGAATGCTCTACCCCGATCTGTCCGACTCTCTCCTAGTTTGTCCACCTTCAGACGATCCCTGAAAACCCATCTCTTCAGAGAAGCCTATCTGGCTCCCACCTAACAACTGTACATTTATCTTCTCTATTAGCACATCCACCACAGTTATTACCTCTTGTATCACTTGACCTTCCCTCTTAGATTGTAAGCTCTAATGAGCAGGGCCCTCTGATTCTTCCTGTATTTAAGTGTATTGTACTGTCTACCCTCAAGTTGTAAAGTGCTGTGTAAATTGTTGGCGCTATATAAATCCTGTATAATAATGATAATAATAATAATAATAATAATAATCTTGTCTACTTTGTGTATTTGTTTGTTTCTTAAACTTTTCCAAGTAAAATTAAATCTGATGGAAAAATGGTATGTTAGAGTAAAGCCAGGACTCTTTGTTCTGAGTTAGTGACTCAAAGTACTGAAGCCATACATCAGAATGAAAGCCAGGAAACTAGCTTTTACAGTATGAGATATTATTATTTTTATTAATATTTTACATTTACATAGCGGCAACAGTTTATGCAGCTGTTTACAATATAAAAGGGAGACTACAGTTAGAACACAATAAAATACAAGAGTATTAAGAGGGCCCTACTCATAAGAGCTTACAATCCAATATCGTGGGAGTGTTAAAAATGTTATAACTGTGGGGGGTGAGCTGATGGAAGTAATAAAAGATGAGTTGGAGACGTGATAGGCGATCCCTGAAGAGATGAGTTTTCAGGGATCGCCTAAAGGCAGCCAGAGTAGAAGATAGCCAGACAGATTAAGGTAGAGAGTTCCAGAGCATAGGAGAGGCTCTGGAGAAGTCCTGGAGATGAGCATAGGAAGAGGAGACTAGGGAGCTTCAGAGTAGGAGGTTTGAGAGGAGCGAAGAGGACGGTTTGGATGATATTTAGAGACATTAGGAGTTGTGAATGGATTTGTATGTTGTAGTTTGTATTTTGAATTTAATTCACTGGGCAATCAGAAGTTAGTGTTGGGATTGGCGGAGAGGGGTGGAAGACACTGAGCAGTTGGTAAGGTAGATGAGTCTGGCAGAAGCATTCATGATAGACTGAAGAGGGGAAAGCCTATAGAGAGGTTGGCCTATGAGCAGGGCTTTTTTTCTCTGAAAATAGGTACAGGAACTCAATCACAACAACCCCCCCCCCCCCACACACACACACACACACACTCCAAACCGCATCAAATAGTGGGTGTGGTCAATTTTCACTAACAGTGGGAGGGTCTTAACAGGGCCATTAAATACCAGGAGTGCATTATGTACAGAGCGCAGAGTTGATGGGGTTTACACACAGACTGCAGAGTTTGGGGTATGTTACGTAAATAGTGCTCAGAGTTCAGAGTTTACACACAGAGAGCAGAATTCAGCCTTCTTTTACAGCTGCTTACCTCTGCATCCCCCATCCACATCTCACGTTCACCCCTTTTCAGCTCTGACCTCTGCATGCAACCCCCTCTACTGCCCCCATCTTTTGCCCATCTCCTTAAAAGCTCCACCATCTTCCACATGTCTTATTTTTGTTGCTGTATTAAGCTGAAGCACCCAGTCAACCCTACCTCTCTCACTTGCGGGGAGATCATCCAGTGGTGATGTTGGCATTTGCACTACACCCTAGACCCCCTGCATCTCCCTTGTTCCCTTCCCACTTAGTGGGAGCCACTCAGGAGGTCTGGTCTGTGGGAGCTGTTGGGAAACAAGCTGTCTCTTGTAAGCATAGAAGCTGGACTTTAATGTTTTAAAGTAATAGTGGTGAGCAGGGAGCAAAGGGTCTGAGCCAGAGGTGGTGGAACTGAGTTCCACCAAGTTCCAGCTGAAAAAAAAGCGAGAAGGGAGTTACAATAGTCAAGGCGAGAGATAGCAAGGGAGTGAATGAGTAGCTTGGTGGTTTCATTAGTAAAAAGTGGCAAATTTTAGAGATGTTACAAAGGTGAAGTCTACAAGCTTTTGATTACATTTGGGGCTGAAAGGACAGGTCAGATGTGAGCAAAGGCAGTATTAGGGCTTCTCTCATAAAAAGAAAAAAAAAAATTCTAAATCCAGTTATGTATTAAGAAATCTCGAAATGCAATTTAGAAGGGCCTGTCCTTCTTCATGTTATCTCATCCAACATTACCTGTGCATAAAGGCTGATGTGCATTCTTTTGCTCCTTCTCTGATGTCACAGATCTCCAGCAATCCCTAGATAGAAGCTGTTGAATCTGTGTAAAAAGTGTCTTTACCTTCAGAAGATGGATCTGCAGTATGTGCACTAAAAGTTCTCCTGGATACAATGCTATATCATGAGAAAGCCTCTAAACACATATATATTGTGAGACGCTAAAACAAAAAAAAAAAAATGCCATGGGTCATTTTAAATGCAGCTAATAGAAGCACCTGCATCTTTTTATCTTCCCGCAATCCCATGCAGGGAAGAAGATCATTGGTTTACAGTGCAGGAAAATCATTATCTACAGCTATAGATCATTGATCAAAGCCTCAGGACCCTGAGGCATAAACAAACTGGCAAACTAGCAAGTCATCTGCCACTATTGACTTCCAGGATTACAGGCTGTGCTGAAGTAAGGACAGCTGTGTGTTCTACTGTATATAAGGCATCATCATTTGTTTCCTTTAACTTGTGCTAGCTATTCACTAAGTCCTGTGTGAATTCCCAGCTTTTTATATGTAGCGAGCTGTGAAAAAAATATGTCTTGGCAGAATGGCCTTGTTCTTGAATGATCACATGGCCTTTGGTGCTCAGTAAATTACAAGGTCATTTAATAACTACGCAGGTAGACTGGTCATTTAATAAGAACTGGAAATGCATAGTGGCCATTAACTGCTGGCTAAACATTCATGCTTTAAGGGAGATGCACAGTATAGTGATTTGTATGTGTGTATAGACGTGGGTGTGTATACACTGTATACACACACACTTATTATGATCGGGACAAAAAAATACAATTAAAAACACTTCTTTAGTCAGATACATATGAAAAGTTGTGTATTGCTGTTATGTAGCCAGCCAGCAGGTGGAGTGTTAGACTCTTTTTCCTAGGCTTTTCCCAGGCTTTTCTCAGTCTACTTTGTTGTGAAGACAAAGTAGACTGCTGTGTCTGCTTTGTGAGGAACCTTTGATTTGCTTGATCGCTCTAGCTGAAATTTACACAAAAAAAGTAAATATGTATGTACTGTACATTATAAACTGCTGTAAATGAGATTTAAAGTAATTACTGACCTCAGCAGCTGCAGGTGCTGTGGAGAAATTAAAGTGATTGTAAAGGATTTAAAGAAAAAAAAATAACAAACATGTCATATGTATCTGCTCTGTGCAGTGGTTTTGTACAGAGCGGTCCCCATTCTCATCTTCTGGGGTTCCCCACCGATGGTTCCTTCCCCCTTGCTGAGTGACCCCATAGTAAGTTGCTTGCTGTGGGGGAACTTGTGCATGCTCGCTCCTGAGCCAGCTCTCTGTGTCCATAAGACACAGAGGGCACAGCTCAGCCCCGCCCCCCACTTCCGGCTCACTGGCTGTGGTTGACAGCAGCAGAAGCCAATGTCATAGCAGTGGCCTTAGGCTAAGCTGATTACATACTTTATCTTAAAGAAGTTAACCCTAAAAAAAATGTCCCTGTTTCTTTACAGCACGCCAAACTGCATAGTACTTCTGCAGTGTAATTTGCTCCTCTCTATGCTGTAAAATACCTGGTTGATCCTGCCTGTTCCTGTGTCCCCCTATGTGAACTGACTGGTCAGATTACCTGCCTCCGTCATCCCACAGTCTCTCCCTCTCCCCCTCCCTCCCTGCCTGTCAGCTAGGTAGTCTGTGTGAGCCATTTCCTCCCCACCCCTCCTGCTGCTATTCTGCTGAGGCTGTAAAGTCACTGCTTCCAAATCCTGGAACCCCCTCTGTTACACCAAGATATACAGTGCAGTGTCTGTGTTTTTTTACATATTATGCAGCTAAATACCTTATTTTACAGCGCTGCTGTGCAGTCACATGACCACCCAGCTAACGTCAGAGGGGAATCTCATCCCCTCCCTCTGTAGTCCTTAGATCAGGGAAGGAGAGCTGCAGGAGGTCACATGACCGCACAGCAGTGTGGGAAAATAAGGGATTTGGTGGCATGATTTTTAAAAGACACAGACACTGCACTGTATATCTTGCTGTAACAGAGGGGATACCAATAATTGTGATCGGTGACTTTACAGCTGCTTTAATATCATCTCTTCACTTAGCCAAAATTCCCCTTACCTTCAGTGGTATAAATCAGGTGGCAAAGGTTCCAAACACTTTTGTACATTTTAGGAAAGCCTGTTTCCTGTGTAATTATGGTGAACTGACATTAGCATTCATTGGGTGTTAAAGTGGTAGTAAACCCTCCTATCATTTTCAGCCAAGGAAGCTGCCATCTTGGCCTCTTTTTAATCTATAACTGCCATGAAGCTGCACATGTGATCAGCTATGACACCAGCCATTGGATGGTTTGACAGTTTGGTTTAGAGCACAACCAATTGAAATGTTACATTTTCGACACGTACCGGAAATGTAACTGATTTTTAAACTGTTAAATGGATGGGTTTACTACCGCTTTAACTGTCTTTGAAAAGTTGGGTGGGGTGAATTTACTGAATTCAACATGATGTCTTATTCTTGATAATTTTATGAGAAACCCCAGCAAGCCGTCCCAGCTTCCTTTTGTCCTCCTTGGACTTGTCACCCATCGACCAAAGACATTTAGTTTGAGATATCCATTACTGTATGACATCTCTGTTTTGTTTACACCACTTGAGTTATTCACTTCGGGGACAGAAAGTTGCTTTTGAAGTTTTGACACACTACACCGTGCTAAGAAAGCATTGGATTTATGTTCCGTTTGAAAGCTTTTGAGCTATCAAGTGATCAAAAGCCGCCATGATCAAATCTGAGATCTTAAATAAGGGGCAGATATATTTGTAGGAGTGTGCGCTCCAGGGGTTAAATGGGTATATTTCACTGGAATGTCCGCCTGTGTAACTGTGGCATGTCTCCCATGTCTAGAAGGTCTTCATAAAGCAGTATTTTCCGTCAAACACCAGCTCACATTTTAGTTTTTTGCTTCAGGGTCAATTTAGCCTCAGTAGTATAAATTCTGCCGTGTTCTGCCAAAGCACTCTCAGACAACACTGAAAAACATACTGATCTATCTGGACGTGATACCAGAGGATTCAACCCTCAAAATAGCTTTATGTAATACTGCAATGCCCGAAACAGACTTATGACTGACATAGCCGAAGATAAAGCTGTTCTGTTTGGGTTTAACTGATAATATTATAAAATGCACTTTTTTTGTACACGCAACTGTCTGTGGTTAAAGAGAATGCATCATGGATTTACTAACAGACATATCAGTATGAATGTCACCCCACTTCCTCAAACCCAGTCTATCCAAAACTGAGCTTGTACCCCTTCCCCTGACTGGTGATATTGATGGCACATTTATTAGTCCATCCCCACAAGCCAGGGCACTAAGTGTAATCCTGGACTGTGAACTCTCCTTCTGGCCCCTTCTGGCCCCACATCCAATCACTGTCCAAAATATGCCCCCTTCTTAACTATTTACACTACAAAGCTTCTAATTGAGTCCCTGGTTATCTTCTCACCTCAACTACTCCCTCTTCATTGGTTTACCCCCTTCAGTCTATCATGAATGCTGCCAGCCCCCTTCTTAACTATTAACACTACAAAGCTTCTAATTGAGTCCCTGGTTATCTTCTCACTTCAACTACTCCCTCTTAATTGGTTTACCCCCTTCAGTCCATCATGAATGCTGCCACTAGATTCACCCACCTTACCAACCGGTCAGCGTCTGCTACTCCTCTCTGCTGATCCTGCCATTGGCTTCCGCTCACCCAATGAATTGAAATTCAAAATACTAACAACAACCTACAAAGCTATCTACAACCCCCATCGACATTATTAACCTTGTCTCAAAATATCAGCCAAGCTGTTCTCTTCCCAAGACCTCCTTTTCTCTAGCTCCCTCATCATCCCCTCCCATATTCGCTTCCAGGGCTTCTCCAGAGCCTCTCCTATCCTCCGGAACTCCTTACCCCTATCAATACAACTATCTACTACTCTATCCATCTATAGGCGATCCCTGAAAACCATTCTCACCAGAAAAATCTATCTTACCTAGACCTAACAATTAAAATGTATCTAATGCTAACCTTTTTTTTTAGATTGTAAGATCTAATGATACAGGGTCCTCTGACTCTGCCTTCATTTTGTAAAGCACTGTGCAAATTGTTGGCACTATATGCATCTTATATAACACTAGCGAAGGGAAATACTGAGCTGCCATTATTGACTTTTTTGAAGGCGAAAATTCCAGGACTCATTCTTTCTTATGTACAATGTATATAAACCCAGGCACAAAAATGTAATATATTGCTGATTACAACTGCTTAGATGTGGTCGCTGCATTTGTTTCTTTGTTCAGATTTTTTTCCTTTATTTTCACTGTGTGATCCCTCCAGTAACAATTCCTGTCCAGGGTGCCATTGCTCACTCACTGGACTGTGTCTATGGAGGAGCAGTGTAATTAACAACCAAGAAAATCTGCACACTGTGTAGCTCTAAATGAAACGTGAAGAGCTGCTCATGGAGGAGCAGTGTTATCACTCTAGGACAGAACTACAGAACATCCCTTAATCTAAAACCATTTAAAATTGGGCGTACGTATAGGGGTCAAAAGTGCTTCCCTGGCCCCCCGAGGCCCTCAGCAGCGCTGCCAGGTTTCCCCCTCCAGCCTCCCGTCGGCTACTGCAGGGGATCTATCAGGATAGAGAGCAGGGAAGGGGTCGGTAAATGTGTCATGTGTCAAATGCGCCCTTCTTTGTCCTAATGAACAGAGTCGGTGATCGGTGCCGATTATTGACTCAGTTTTTTTGTTTTTCTAATTCATTCATAGCTGGGGCATAGTAAACTGCGTTGATGCAATGTGAGGGTGTATCCTCGCGCTACTATGGTCGCACACTGAGGATGGACCTAGGTTGCTGCTGTACCTAATATCTGACAATATATAAGGCAATCTAAGGGTGAAAATGGTACTGCGCAGCCTGTTTCAGTGTGTAAGTAAGAGAACCTTGCCCCTAGTGGTGCATTTATTGATTTACCATATTACAATACCACAGTTATTCAGATTTTATTGGATTTGCATTTTACCACCTTTTATATCACGCCATTATATATAATATATCTTTGTTTTATCATTACTAGTATGTATATACCTGTCTAGTATTGCCCAAGCAAGACAGCAAGGTTCATTGTGCACTCCGTTGTTTTACCTACCACATTATGATTATACTATTAACAGGGAAATAGTGTGGCAATACACCCTAGAACCACTAGGGGCAAGGTTCTCTTACTTACACACTGAAACTGCGTTGATGAATCAGTCCTCAGTTCCTTGCTCTGTCTTAAAAGTGAAACATCAGGGGTCCGTTTAGACCCCTGATATATCACCAAGGCCCCCCCATGTGGGTCCTAAAAAATATGTAAACAATATTACAAAATAAAATTGTAAAAATAAATAAATACATAAAATTGTAAAATAAATAAATAAATAAATAAAATGATAAAAAAATAAACCAACAAAAATTAAAAACTTGTGACTGGGCACTCCATCACTGTTGGGGGGGGACCCCAAGACACCAGGAAAGTGGTCCGCTGTGGGACTGTAATAAAGGGTCCCATGATGGAAGGGAAGTGCCCCAGCCGGTGGCCAGGGGAACCCTTCATGGTTTCTTGCACCAGGGGCCCTGAAGTTCTAATTCTGCCTCTGTTTAAAGAATTTAATTTTATTTTATTTTTATTTATTTCTTCAAGATAGTACTGTTCTGTTAGCTGTATTCAGTCTAATACCTTACATGACATATCTATACCTTTTATTAGATTAAAATGTTTTAAACTGAAATGAAAATGCATTCCCCAATATCCCAGTGAACATTTATGGAGGAAAAACAGAGAATGAGCACAAATCTTTGAAGATCCACATCTGACTCTCCATGCAATATTCATTTTAAAAAAAACCCTGCCTTGTCTCTCCTGGGCCTCTAGTAGCAGTGACTTTACAATGAATCTTTTATTTCTGGAGACCCCAGAATTATGCCGCAGGGCTGGTAACCCTACTGGGAACACAGAGGTTGTATGGGTTTCCTTGTGAGTAAAGATGTAAAGTACTATAGCAAGGATTATATGTGACTAGGCTTCATGCACAACTCAGTGTACATCTCTACTTTTTTACCAAGACCTTTCCATAAAACATAATTGGAACCCCCAGCTTAGGTTCCCAGTTACAATTTTCAGAGCTTCTGTTGGATGTGGGTCAAAATCCTGATGTCTTCAAACAAGAGACAACATAAATTAATTGAAAAATAGAAATTGTCAGGAGCAACACATTTTCCTATCTTGTGTATTTCTAGCCAAAACATATTTTGTGGATTTGGATGAAGCAGGAAATGGTTGCAACCTTTGTCGTTTTTTTTTTTTGTTGTCTATAATGCCGTTCAGGAGACATTTCCCCTTTTTCCCATTTCAGTGACAATATTGTCACCAAGACAGGAAGTAAAAGGTAATCTCATTAATAGGGACACAATGGCAGTAAAAAAAGATAGTTTTGGATTTGAGGGGCGAGTGTCTCTCTTGCAGTCAGTCCAGCTATGTTTTTTTTTCCCTTCTTCTTCCCTTGATCTCCTATTTTATTAACTCTTGCTTAGGCCTTTTTGATCCTCAGGGTTCTTAATAGCCTATTAGGGTGCAACGCATCGGGAATTTCATGTGGTGCGGCAACTGTGACAATTATCATTGTCAGCAAAGGGTGGGTTTAATTGTGTTCTGTTGTCGTTGAGGAACCATATCCCCTTGATCACCCATATTGTACCCTGTCAGTCTGTGATGAATAATTTGATATTAGTACCTCCCTTTTTCTTCTTTTTTGTACTTTTAATAAATGAGCAATGCTGTGATGTTGTTTTTGTTTTTGCAAATGATAAACTATTAAAATTTAAAAAAACACTTTTTTGTTTTTTAATAAGGTGGGGGGGAGAAAGCTTTTTTTGCTGTCTATGTCCCTAAGAAGACTCCCCTTAATCCCTGCAACAGTGACAACATTGCCAACAGGGCAGGATGAGGCATGTAGTTGGTCAGCAATGGATATGTTGTCAGACATTATTCATACCCAACGGGTTAATATATACACATATTTAATACTGTGGAATATTGTGCCCATCATGCATGAATGTGCATATATGTAACCACTTTGAAGTCATAATTGATGTACAATATATGAATTAATTTTTCCTGTATATGGATGCATTATAATAAAACATTATTAATCAAATAGATACAACTTGTCGCATTGCTGACCAACTGCATGCCTCATCTAAAGTCCCAACCTCTCTTGGTCCACTAGTCCAATAGGGATGGAGGCACTCTTGACTGCTAGGTCAGAGACCTCACTTAAAGGCCCAAACCCTGGCCCATAGTAAAGTAAAATCTTCCCAATGGGACACAGATAGGAAAAAAAAAATCAGACAGGAGTTTTTGCTGATCCCTATTCTATTCAAAACTAAAAAAAAACGCAAAAAAAAAAAAACACAAAAACAAACAAACCAATAAAAAAGTTGAACTTTATAAATAACGTGTTATAACCCCACTTACACCAGCAATGGTAGGCTTACGCTTAAATCTATACTCATACCCAATACAACTTAGAACTATTGTTATACAAGTACTTATTGCTGCTAGACTTACAATCTTGGGTCTGTGGAAATGTAACATTACACCCAATCTAGACAAGGCTATAGATAGATTGAATACTCAGGGTAACTTTGAACTCATGATTGCATATAAAAATTATAAACTTAATAGATTTAAATCGGAGTTCCAGGCATTTTTGTGTTTATGAAAAGTCAGCAGCTACAACAAGAGTAACTGCTGACTTTTTATAAACAACCAATCACCTGTCCCAGGATCCAGTGATGTGGCCGCCTACAGAGGCGACTCTCTAATTAGGCAAATTAGGTGGTCGCCTAAGGCCTCACACTCACAGGGGCCTCACAACCACCTAATTTGACACTGACACCGGCACGGAGATAGAGAGTACTGACACCAGCACTTTAAGGCTCTTAATTATATGCAATTTATAAAGTTAATTTTTTTATCGCTTGAATTATTTTTCCCATTATGGGTGTGAGTGGGGCCTCATGTCTAGGTTTTGCCTAAGGCCTCACAAAGCCTAGAGCCACCTCTGGCCGCCCAAACCCTTGATTCTCTCCCCCTCCTCTCGTCGGCACCAACATTACAACTGTGGGCACCTGGCTGTGACAGCTTGTGGCTTCGTGCTGCGCCTCTTGAATGGTGGGGTAATCTTCTGGGACCTGTGATGTGTCCCAGAAGATTGCAGGGAGGAAGGGGGAGAGAAGAATTATCGCTTAGATCGCCTAGATGGTTCGAGTGGAAGTGGGAGCCTTTCAAAACTAGGGACCCGCTCCCCCCAAAAATGACATGCCAATTGTGGCATAGGAGGGGGAGGAGTGCTTAAAGCAGAACGTCCCCTTTTGGGTGGAGCTCCGCTTTAAATTAATATGGCAAATATGGATCATTCACCCAAAGCTTCTAAACAACTTAGAGAGCTTGACAAAACATCATATAATTCCCCTTTTCACCTTTACTTTACTTTTCATGAGGAATCTTCTACCAGTTAGAATACTTTCCTTGATAAGTGTGACGTTACTTGTTAATCTAACGGATATTCCTCATTGATGCATATACCCAGTGGTGGCCCGTCCATGCGGGGCGCAGGGGTGCCAGCCCCCTAATCCATGCACCCGACCCCTAATATACATGCAGGGCGCAAGACGTATGGATTCCAATGGGTTTTTCTTTTTTTTTTGAAGCACGTGATTAGATCCTGAGGCTCTAATTGGCCTCAAAAAAGGGTGGGGTCGGGGCACTGCGCCCCAAGCCCACCCACTTGTGTGACAATAGCGAATTAATATTCGCTATTTTCTTCCTGATTTTACTTCTGGTCAATCAGGAAGCAGCTCCTGAGACCCGATTGGCTAGGGAGTCTTAAGCTTTGTACACACGGTGCGACTGTTGTACCACCGGACGTCCAAAATCGTATGTTGGCTGTTGTGTCTCGCGTACTGATGTGCACTACGCGATCGTACGACCAAGCCTAACATAGTGACATGCTACGAGCGTATAAAGGGGAAGTTCAGGTGAATGTAATATGTGAATTAGGAACTTAGGTTTACACGAATGGACACTTCTGGGCGTTCTTGACTTCTGAGCATGCGTGTTTTGCACATACAGCTTTGTTGGCCCAACTTCTCTGTATACACGAGTCAACAGTCGTACGACCGCTTGTTGTACAACAAAAGTTTTCTAGTCTGCTCATCCAACTTCTGTTGTATGACCGTCGCACGTCGGCTGTTGTAATTGCGCGTACTAATGGTCGGATGATCGTACAACAAGCTGTTGTCTGACCGTTGTTGTACAACCGTGTGTACGGGCCTTTAGGACTCCCAATCGTGTCTCAGGACACACTGGAAAATCGTGTCTCAGGACACACTAGGAAATCATGCCTCAGGACACACTTCCCTGTTCAGCTTGGAGGAGAATGGCCCAACTGTTCATTCCCCATGCCTCCTATGTTAAGGTTAGTCTCCGCCACCACCTTCTCGTCCGTCTAATGCCCGGGGCAGTAGGGTTGCTTGCAGCGATCGCCGCATTCCTGTCCACCATTTGTCTCCCACGGGGGGCTTGCTTACGGTGATGGCTGATCTCGTGTCTGTCCGGGGGGGTGGATGGCTTTCGTTTGCTGCCCCCCCGAAACCTTTAAAACCAGCCTCCACTGCATATACCTGTTACAGCAGGAGCCCTGTTGGGGTAATAGGTGTTTATCGCTCTTTATTGAAACTGCCATGACTATCTGACTATTATTGTCTTGGAATGTTTGTTATTACCTTATTGTCTGTTTATGACACTTTCAATAAAAAATTATTGTTGAAAAAATAAAATACAGAATACAATGTGCCAAATTATATTGGCCAAAACAATCCACAAATTTACCTTTGTAATTCCAAAAATACACCAATGAGGGGTAAAGTTCTATGCCATCCTCTCAGATGCTGTTATTCAGTTGTATGATTCAGACTGAGCTCACAGATCACAGCCTTCTTCATATCAGTCAGATTCAATTTATTTCTCCCTCAGCACGTTACATTTATTTTTCATAGAATAAATCCTGCTACTTTGTATCATTATGAAATGTTTTTGATTTCTTAAAGCACCCACTTTGTCCATAATAAAATGAATGAACTCCTTTATGTGACCCATGCACTCACATGGAATGGCTAGCTTATTATCCCTTTTTTTTGCCCGGTAAAGTTACATTGCCTTAAGCCAGAGGGTAAAATTAAAGGACTCCTGAGCAATAAGTATCAAGCTAGCAGTTTGGATCAAAACAAACGCAGTACACAGGAGACTTAGGCCCAGCATCAAAGAGCACAGTCATCAGGATTAGAACGTAAGGAGCATCTTACACTTCAAATACACAGCTTGATCAGTCATGTTGTGATGGTTGAAGTGAACACCTTGATCAGCGAGATGGATATTAATTGATAAAAACACTCGGAAAGCTTGATCTCTAGCACTAAATATGGGAACTCGATGGAGCTCTCTGGGGCTCCCATATCGGAGCATGCTAGGATCTCCAATGGCTCACACACACACTCACATTGGGAGACCATGTTTCAGCTGCGGCCTTTTAATAAGCCATCAATATCATTTGGATGGAAATGGTGGACTATGCATAGAACTGTCACACTTTATAATTCCTGATCCCAAGGACATAGCACACACAACTTAACACCTAGTGGTAGCTGAACTCTAGGCAAACAGTCAAACATACCAATGGAATAAATATACAGTAATCAGATTTGTACTTACACAGCCCTGCCACACAGCAGAGCCATGGCAGGGCAGAAGATCTACTTTTTCTTTGCTGCAGTTAAAGTGATAGTAAACCGCAGTGGATGGAAAAAAAATTCCCTGCAAGGCAATGTAATAATGTGCTAGTATGCATTGCATACTAGCACATTATGAGAGACTTACCTTATAACAAAGCCCTCCAACGCCCTGCTGTCACCGCTGAGAGGGCTGACACCTTCTACCGGTCTTCCCTCCAGGTTCACGTCCTCCGGCTATATGGGTGACCGGAGGCGCAATGACGTCACTCCCATGCATGGGTATAGGAGCTGCCATTTACAGCAGGGGCTCTGAAGGTCCAGCACTGTATGCCAGACTTTCAGAGAGCATGCGCCGGTAATGTCACCAGCTGCATGCACTCTGAATATCTCCTAAGCTGTGCAAGTTTAGGAAATATTCACAGTACCTACAGGTAAACCTTACTATAGGCTTACGTGTAGGTACAATTGGTAGAACAGAGATTACTACCACTTTAAAGTAGTTGTGAACTTACAATATTATAAACACTTTTGAATACAGTTGTAACTATGCAGGCGCCATAACTGCTTTTGCTTAGTTTCAGAAATGACCTTACTTACCTTTCTCACAAGGTTAAAAAGTTCCGTCATGTGGCCATGCATTTCTTCTTCTTGATAATGGGGGGAGGGGTTACAGGACACCGTGCAGACACACACTGTGCCTGTATCCCATAGTCTGTTCAGCCTAATGCAAGATGCAGGATTTGCTTGAGCAGGGGTAGTGTTCAAAAGGTAGGCTTTGATTGGGAAGGGGGTGTGTACCAGAAGCAGGCTGTGATTAGGAAGGGGGGTGTGTGCCAAAGGTAGGCTGTGATTAGGAAGGGGTGTGTACCAG
>BLSH010101080.1:115292-126689 GCA_018402905.1 Glandirana rugosa | reverse complement strand
TCAAAATCGATCTCGTCCTCAGACGTTTGACAGGAAGTTTGAAATCCCCCCGGCTTGACACCGATTGTCCTCATCTTTCCCGGGACCGTAGTCTCCCTCATTCGTTACAGGGCACTGACCATAATCCCCCTCATTATCACGTGGTTACAACCATAGTTACCCTCCTTATCAAGGGGTAGTAACCATAGTCACCCTCCTTGTCACGGGGTAACAACAACAGTCACCGTCCTTGATGAGTACGGATCTCAACTCGCTTGTGGACCTTCAAGCCCAAGACGACCAGGCAGGCTTGAAGCCCTGTTTCAGGCCCAGGCCCAGGCCTGCGTCCGTGCGATCGTTCGGGTTCCGTCCGGACCCGGACCCGGACTTTGTCCCGAAGTTCGGACGGACCAGCAGAACCCGAACTTCCAGGTGTTCGCTCAACTCTAGGCATGAGTAGTTCCTGCCACTGACAACAACAATGGGGCACTGTTCCTCCCACTGATACCAATGATGGGGAACTATTCCTCCCATTGATACCAACATTGGTGCACTATTACTCCCCCTAATACCAGTCACGGGACATTGCTTACTCCCTCTGATGCCAGGGCCCTTTCTACTCCTGTTAGCCACAGTTCGGCCCCCCTAAAGTTTGAAGGACAGTTTGCAGACTCCTGCTCTAGCTAAAACTTTTTTTCTGTTTTGGATACAGATAAAACCTATTATTGCTTTCTAGGGCCTTGTTGGGGAGATTCACACCCTCTTTTTGTCCTAAAGACCATTGTGAATGGACTGCCATTGGCATAACCAAAATGTCAAAGTTGTCAATGGAGCAGAAGTTGAGGGGAAACCCTCTAGTTGGGGGCACCTGTTCTGATAACAAGCGTCTAAGAGAGGATTTTCCATTTACTTCTTGTTGTATCTCTGGAATAGGTTCTAATCCTTCCCAGATATACGATTTGAAAAATTATTGTTATTTGACAATTCAGAAACAAAATTCTGACCCACATAAACAACTTGTATAACTGATGTACAATATGTCTTATTGTGGTTCTGTTTGAAGTTTAAAAAAAGATGATAAGTTAGGCATCATATATCCAAGTTATTAAATTGGCGTATGTAACAGACTTAATGGAAAATGAAGCAGAAAGGGGAAGATTATATGCTAAATATGTTCCTAGCTACATTACATTATATACAGCCAGAGGAAATTCATATAGCTCCCAGATTGACTAAAACTCACAATGAACATTTACTGAATCAAGCTCCAGCCTTCTTCTCAAGCTGTTTAATGAGCAGGATCAGTATCACTGAGCATTTTATATTTCTTTTATTACTGTAAACCTTCACATAAAACCAGGAGACATTGCCACCGTTCAGTTAACAAGACACAGGTGCTGCCGATTAAGTGAGCAGCATGGTGCGTGCCCTGAAAGGCTGCAGGTAACTTCCTCTCCTCTACCAAGCTTTGTTTCAAAGAGACTCACGTTTAGATATGTTCAAATAACAGATGCAATGTTAACCAAAATTCCAGCGTGCAAGTCTCTGTGTACATATTAAAAACCAGGCCTGGACGCATACTTTATAATTTGGGAGACTACTACTATATAAAAATATCTCTTGCCATACGTATTCATGGGTGTTCAGTAAATCAATTTTACCCATGGTCCATGTAGTGTTCAATCCTTTTTAACCTGTAACTCCAACAAAATGGTTAAAGGATATCCTAAGCACTTAGATACAACAAAGACTGAAAAAATGAGAAAATGTTTACAATATTCAGTGCTTTAACAAACTAAATATATTTTTTAGGGTTTATATCTACTTTCACTCAAGCATGCACCTTCCATATTGGGCATGAAAATTCTTAGTGCTGTGTGTTCTATCTCCTGAATGGAGGCCTTTCTGCTCACAGATAATAAAGGCAAAAATGTTTGATTCATATGGGGCAGGACCAGGGTCTGAACCTACGACCTCTACTGTATCTGGCGGTATCTCTTCTTGCTGAGCCACCTGGGATGCTGGACAGCTCCATAGACAATTCTTTGAATGATACTGCTATGAACCTTGAACCCTTTGCTCCTCCCATGAACATCCTATTTTAGCCTTACCTTTGCACTTCCTGTTTGCCAGATTATTGTTCTCTCTCCAGCCAATATCTCAATCATGTCACTCCTGCTGCCATCCGTATCTCCACTACTCATTATCGACCTCTGGCTTGTTCCTCATCTGGGCTTCTGCTTGATCCCAATCTGCGACCACTTGTTACTGACCTTTGGCTTGTTTACTGATTATGCTTCTGCTTGACCCCTACCTGGTATATCTGCTACTGGACCCTGGCTTGCTTACCTCCTGGTGGGGCAATCCTGAGTACTGCCACCTGGTACTAATACTCAGCAAATCCACCATCAGGAGTTCTAGTGAACACCAGTTAGTGCTTAGACTCTGCAGCTCAGGTGAGCCCGTGTCATCCACCAGGGTGATTCACTTATCCAGCTGGTCAGTGAGAGCCTCTCTACTGCTATAGCTACCTGCCTCCGAGCCTGACCCCTGACCGTGACCGTGTGCTGGTAGGTTGGTTGTTATTGAATGCTGGTTTTTCTCTATACATGGTTGTATTGGGGCACCGAGGAGTACAATTACAAGCAATTGTAAGCTTGTGGTGGTTGATATCGCTTACAGAGTTAAATTGGAGCTCCAAGCTCCTTCAGAAAAAATACTGTAGCTGCTGACTTTTGATATTGGGGTACTTACCTGCCCATGAATCCAGCAATGGCCTCACCCAAGCTGATTTTTCAATCGGCTCTTGGGTGTGTCGCTGCCGTCATCTCGGCTAAGGGAAACCAACAGTGAAGCCTTATGGCTTCACAGCTGGTTCCCTACTGCGCATGCACTTTGTGAATGGCCCAGCTGCAGGGGAAGGAGGAGGGGGGCAAACGTCCGGCTGAGTTTGCCACGGCAAACTCAGCTGGAAGTGGGAGCAGGTACCTGTCAAAACCAGGTACCCGCCCCCCCCCAAAAGGTGCCAAATGTGGCAGCAGAGGGGGGGGGGCAAACAAGCAGAGCTTCCCCTTTTGGGTGGAGGTCCACTTTATTATAATATGAGGGCTGTGCCAAAAGTCATGCAAAAATGGCCATTTCTTTTTTTAACTTACACAGGTCAATTAGATTTCACTTGTTGGTAGAGTAACTCTTCCTCTACAGTATCTCTTCTTCATTTTCATTGCAGGTAAATAATGGATTCCAAGTAGAACTAACGTGCCGTCATTGAGTTCTTGACAAAGGAGAGGAGCAGACTTTCCGTTCGTTGATAGTCTCCCACTGCATGGTTTGTTTCAATGCTGGTTTCTCCTTTAAACGTCTTCATCCATCTGTGCGCAGTGGTGTCATCTCCATAAACATTCTGTATTCTTCTGTGAACGACAACCTGCACCTCTCCTTCGTCAAGAAGTAAATGATGGCTCATTACTGCTGCTTGGAGTCCATTATTTACTTGCAGTGAAAAGAAGAACAAGCAGAGTAACTATAGAGGAAAGTTAATAGCAAAGTTATGCCTACTATTCCATTACTTTGAGTACAGCCCTCATACATTGAAAAGAGGAATGTTCCTTTCATTGCATATGTGCCACTTTCACATGTGCCAGGTAATGGAGAAATGTTTATTGTTTATGACAGGAAAACTTGTCATTTTACAGTGTTATTAATGAGAGATATGCCAACTTATGGCCAGTTTATAGACTTTGTTTTATGAAGTCCAACTCCATCCCTGGAGGCCTCCAACATCAGTATTTTGTACTTTATTTTTTTATATACTTTTTTTAATGTCTACAGGCTTGTCACATGAGGCACAGGGCACTTGCACTCACAATATGCACTCAGCCTTTAGGATTAAATAATGCAGGGTGTCATCCAAACCAGAAGATTGAGAACATCCTCTGGTGAAAAGGAGTTACTGTGGGTGACAATGCAGGAGACGAGGTAAGTATTGCAACCTGAGCTGCTTTTTTTTTACTTTACCAAGGTATGGGATTTTACCCTGACCACTCCACTCTACATGTATGTAAAACTTAATGTTTTCCAACTCCAATAAGAATGCAAACACTATCTTTTAAAGGAACCCTCTCACTACCTACCACGTTGATCCAGTGAACATCTTGTCAAATGATAGAACACAAATGAATTCTGAAGTAGCCAGGCAACTTGGATAGCTACATCAGTTGAGCTACAAATCTATTTGTATACCGCAATGGAGATAAATGACAACATGGAATCAGCATCTTTGCTGGCACAGTGTTCTTCATTTGTCCTTGTATCTTTCTAGACAAACTGACAGTGCAGTTTAGATCTATGCCGGTGTTTTTTCATGGAGCAGGAAAGTGTTGTGGATTGGTAAAACCTGATGAGTTAGGGGAGAAGATTGATGAAACTTGGCACTGAATGCTGTGCACTGTGTTTAGGAAAAAGGGAACTTTAAAAGACCAGTAAACAACTTCACCTTGAAAATACATTGAACAGAATGTGGATGTACTCAATTGGCCTAAATAGGATTACAAAAATAAAGTTCTCTGAAACAATCTCCACCTTGTCCTTACCCCTAACCAAGTCTAATCAAATCATTATTGTAATGAGTTTAATTTGCATAAACTAATGCTTTCTAGGAATTTTATTCTGCTGACCTGCCAGACTGTTCATAAAAGCTATCAGAATCCAATGTATTCAACTTAACTTAAGGTTTATCTAAAGTCACAGCTTTTTTTTTTCAAGTTTTGGATGACCTGTAGAAGGGTTTTTATAGCTGTCTGTGTCTATTCTAGGGAAATTCACCCTCTTTGTTTGTCCTGGTGACTGACCATTGTTATCAAAATGTTAAGTGGTAGCATTCCAAATGTAGCGACCTAGCCTTATGTAGTAGTGTCTGTAATACATTTAAAATGAGTTACTGTTAGGCTGTAACCAGCCCAAGATGAATTTTGCCTTTTCTGGGTTCTGTAGGTTTTCCCTAAGCCTGGGGGTTGATTGCTTCAACCTGTTGCTGGTAGGAGGTACCCATGGCTTATTTTCTCAGTGGTGCAGGAACTCAACCATGTGTCCCCCAAAACAACCCCCCTCTCCTCCACACGCGCACCCGCCAATTGCCATCAAATAGTAGGTGTGGCCACATTTCACTAACAGTGGGAGGGTCTTAATGGGGCATTAAATATGATGAGTGCATTACGTCCAGAGTGCAGAATTCAGGGGTACGTTTTGGTTTGTTCAAGGACACACAAGGTCAATCTACAATGATTTCTTTTACATGTAAGTGATTTGATTCACTTCCTTGTTACAAATGTATTGTTTGTTGCATTTACATTGTATGTTTCAATAATCCAGATATACTGACATATGTATTTTTTTATTCTCATTACACTGTTAATGCTCCAGAAGAAGTACCAAGTGTGGCACGAAACTAGTAGAGCTTCCTATATCTACCTGCTTGAGCATTTCATTGTCTCTGTCTGTGGTGTTTTGAATCCCTGTCTTGTATGGGTTATAATTACTATAACATTATTATATGTACCATTAGGGATATTCACCTGGACATTGTTGAGTGCCTTCCCTAATGTGCTCCTGTCTATCACACAGCACACCACAGGGGATTTGGCATTGAACATATGTCATGTTTTTATTTGGGAAAAATGTTTGTACATTTTTAATTGTATTCACATTTGTCTCTTTCTAGGCTTTATCAGCCTTTTTTGTAACAATAAAGTATTTTCTAATTCTTTATATACCTCATGCCTGAAAAGTCCATTCTTTTCTTTAATTTTTTGGTAATATAAGGTAAAATAGGAACCTTATCAAAAGCTGCTTCTAGAAGGTGTCACCATTTCCAAAATCTCTCCTTGCCTTAAACTAAGAACAGTCCTACAGTCACACTTGGTTAGAAATGGGTGTCTATGATAGCTATAAAGTGGATTAGACTTATATAAAATGGATATAGACCCTCACATATACCCAGTGAAGTGAACAGCCTCAGATGATACACAGGGATGAAACAAATCTCCCTACATACGTTTTACATGCATATCTGCTGTCTTCAACTGTTTATATCCTTTAGAAAGTGCTCTTTGTGTTAGCAGATTTTCTCTTCCTGGTTAAAGTGGGTGTAAACCCACCACCCACCCATTATAAACTAATGACTCAGTATTAATGTATATATACATGCAAACCTCCTGCATCTATTCCTACCTTGCAAATGTCCTTCCTGTAAGCACTAGCAGCTATGTAAAACTCTGAAATCAGTGGGTGTCTGTGTTTGCTGGAGTTTGGTGGGTGGAGTTGTGATGTCACAAGCCTCCCCACCCACCTGTATACTGAGACATTGAGGAGGGAGGGAGGGGGGAGTGTAAAACTTTCTCTGCTGTGTGAAGGAGATAAGCAAATTGCTTGTCACTCACAGAGCAAAGGGGCGGATCGACTGTGTATTTCCCTGTTAGTCAGACTTTCTCTTCCTGAAAAAAGATTAGCTCATTACTCACAGTTGGATTAACTCTTTGTGGCAAGACTGGGCACAGATGATATGACATGCTATACTCTACCAGGCAGAATTATTTATTTATTTATTTTTATTTTTTATTTATTTTTTTTTTTTTTCCGGGTTTACATCCACTTTAAGACTGCAGTCAAGACAGCTGATTGGAAGAAAGGCACACACCACCTCTCCTCAAAGGTAGAGACTCTCAGGTCTGTTCGTTGTATCATTCAGAGCTGTGCTCATCTATTTATAGCTCCCCCCCAGTACAAAGCTCAGGCTGCTTTTATCATACGTGATGGAAAACTTATCAGGCTGATAACAGGGGAACGCAGCAAGCAACAGCTACAGGACACAGTGCTTTGGAGAGAGATAACAAAGCACTGCAGCACTATGTGCCCAGCTCAAATTTCATGGATTGGGTTTACATCCACTATAACCATTTTAGACCCTGTCCTCACTAATCCAGTGAATCCCATGGTTCAATTGTAATTCTGTTTTTTTAAATTCTCTTCTATACATCACATCTTCCTGAAATGAGAAAGAGGGGCATATTTTAGCACATAGTGTGTAGGCAGAACACAACCTTTCCACTCCTTCAGCTAAGGAAGCCATGAATAATTTAATCCCATAAAATGATTGGCTAAACCCACAAGTGCTGCTTTCACCCCTAAATTTCCATTATACTGCCATTACAAAATTACAAATGCAATAACTTAGAGGATGGATGAAAGATTTATTATAACATAACACTTATGGTTGATAAAGAGGGGCAGCGGAAAAGGAGAGGACAGTTCCTCTAAAGGAGGGATAGTTGGAAGCGATGTTCTTCCAGGACCACGAAATGCATTGAAGTAGAAGAAAGATATTTCAGCTCCTGTGCACCAATGTAGGGAAGGTTACTAGCCAACCAAGTACCACAACAACAATTCTATAAAGTATATTTGACATTTATGCAAATCTGCTATGCAACCAATTCCTTATTGCAGTGTAGACAAAAAAATAATTTGTTGTTTTCATGTTTTTTCAACCTTTGTTGCATCTCAGTGCTGCTGATCTCCTGGAGCCACATTTGGTCTACTAGAACTCCAGTGATGGTATTTACGGCGGCAGTGTGGACGCTGAGCGCAAATCGCCGTAAAAAAGCGGCGATCTGTGAGTGGCCGCTAGGGGGCGCGCGCGTGCCCGCCGTATTCCTGAGGAGTGTGCCCGCGGCTCGGGCGGACCCGATGTCCGCCGGTGAGACGCGATGAGCGGCCACAGCCAAAGAACAGGGAACCACCGATGTAAACACGGCGGTTCCCCGCTCTGTTAGTGGGGGCATGAGAGATCTACTGATCCCTGTCACTGGGATCAGTTAGATCTCTTATGCCCATGGTAACCCAGTCCCCTCACAGTTAGAACACACCCAGGGAACACAGTTATACCCTAGATCTCCCCCTGCAGGTTAACCCCTTCACTGCCAATGACATTTATACAGTAATCAGTGGACATTTAAATTTCTGATCGCTGTATAAATGTCATTGGTCCCAAAAAACTGTCAAAAATGTCAGACATGTCCGCTGCAATATTGCAGTACCGCTAAAAATCGCAGATCGCCGCCATTACTAGTAAAAAATTTTTAAAAAATAAAAACCCCAGAAATGAATTCTCATCATCTGTAAACACGGCCACTTTTGCGTAAACCAATCAATAAATGCCGATTGCAATTTTTTTTACCAAAAATATGAGGAAGAATATAAATCGGCCAAAACCGATGAAAAAAAATGTTTTTTTTATATATTTTTTTTTTATTTGTATTTTAACAAAAAGTAAGAAATTTGGGTTTTTTTGCAAAATTGTCGCTCTTCTTTTGTTTATAGCGGCGATCAGAAATGATGCAGAGGGGATCAAATACCACCAAAAGAAAGCTCTATTTGTGGGGAAAAAAGAACGCAAATTTTGTTTGGGTACAACATCGCACGACCGCACAATTGCCGAATCGCAAAAAGTGCTCTGGTCCTAAAGTGGGAAATCCTTCCGGGGCTGAAGTGGTTAAGCTTGGTGCCTTTATGTAATTCAAAGGCAGTGATCTAGTTTAAATTCATCCCACATTCTTTAGATCAATGTCAGCTCTTTACTATAAGTCGTTTATTTTAAATAAAAAGCCATTACAATGGCACATTATTCCTTTAGAAGATATTGTTGGCAATGCTCTTGCAGATCCTCACCTTGCGAGCTACTTGAGATGCTAAGCACGCAGAACAAATTGGTAGAGTTTGTGTGATGTGATTAACTTTGCCTGCCCTCCCACACACACTTAAAGGAAAGGGCAACGAAGTTTGAATTTCCTGTCCTGACTTTTGGACTTGGTGATAAAAGGAATGTTCAGGATTCTTGTTTCTTCCTTGAGCGCTTTATGGCTGATCCAAAAAAGCAATTACAGGACTAAATTTAGCCTGATGCGAAAACACAGCAGAGAAAGTCAGTTGTGGGCAAATCTGATGATGCATAGAGTCTAAATGCTTTCCCGCAGCATGCTGTGCACCTGTTCTGCAGATGTTGGCCTATTATAGTAAAGTCCATTAAAAGGTGTATCCTCCCTCAATCGTGCTGAAAAGAAATGCATTTGCACGTAAAACCTGTAAACTCCTGCTTATTTGTTACTGACAGTGCTGAACTCGTGACTGCCGGATAATTACTGGCATGCTTTATCTCTTTTTTGTGATTGGTGGTTCTGAGGAAGAGACCCTTACAGAAGAATGTTAGGCTTTTTTCTTGCATAGTCCAGCTTGGGTCAATGTAACTAAGGAATCCCTCTAAAAGCTGGAAATCATAGTAGTAGATACCACTACTCAAGTGATCCCTAAATGCTTCTGGGTCCCGTGCTGAGTGGCTGCCCTGCTGCATTGTGAATGCAGTTTCACCCACAAAAGACAATTATATACAAATGTGTTTTTTGGGAAATGGGTTTTTAACTACCTGCCATATAGACAAATGACAGCGGACGGGGTGATCTCTTGTTCTGGGACAACGCCATATGATGTTGCCCCAGTCTCACCGCTCTTGCGTGCAGCTCAGCGATGACGCAGCTCCTTACCCATGTGATGAGCTGTGTCCAATCACAGCTGATCACATATAAACAAGGAAATGCCGGTTATCGGCTTTCCTCGCCTTGTACTGGCGGAGTGTGAAGAGAGGAAAGCTGATCAGCGGCATTTACTCACAGGGGAGAGCTGTACAGATAATTAGGGCATGGATCATCCGTGCCCTGATTATCAGTGCAGCCCAAATGGCGCTCAGTAGTGATGCCAGTCAGGGCCCACCAGTGATGCCAATCTGGTTGCCCATCAGTGATGAAAGTCACTGGTGCCTTTCAGTGCCCATCAGTGCCTGCTCATCAGTGCCACCCATCAGTGCCCATCAAGGCTGCCTATAAATGCCGCCTATCATTGCCCATATGTTCTGCCTATCAGAGTCCACCAGTGCCACCTATGAGTGTCCATCAGTGCTGCCTATCAGTGCCTCATATCAGTGCCGCCCATCAGTGCTGCATATATGTGCCACCTAATCAGTGCCCTTCAGTGCTGTCTCATCAGTGCCTATTAAGGCCACCTCATTAGTGCCAATCATTGCAGCCTAATCAGCGCACATCAGTGAAGGAGAAAAATTACTTATTTACAACATTTTCTGACAGATATAAAGTAAAACTTTTTTCTCAAACTTTTCAGTCTTTTTTTCATTTTTTTTAGCAAAAAATAAAAAACCCAGCAGTGATTAAATGTATTCTATTTTCGTAAAAAAAAAAAAAAAGATAAAAATGTCATATGGGTACAGCATTGCATGACCGTGCAATTGGCATTCAAAGTGTGACAGTGCTGAAAGCTGTAAATTGGCCTGGGCAGGAAGGGGGTGAAAATGCCCGGTAATGAAGCTGTTAAAGACATCAAAGTTACAAATAAACAATATACACTGCATCTCTTCTATAGATGTGCAAATCCAATTTGCCCAAACATGCAAAGTGTTCACAAAAACAAAATAAATCTTCTGTACCATTTAAAACCATTGATCTTCATTTGTGATTGCTATTCAAAATAACAATAAGTAATCATATTGTATTAAAAACACTGGATTCAAATGGACAAGGGTATTTAAATGCATATGTTAGCATAGAAGTAAATAAAGTTTAAGCTCCTTCAGTTGGCCATTGTGCTGTCTATCTGATAGACCTGAAAAAAACCCAGTGACCAACTAAAAAAAAAAATTTTATTATTATAAATATTATTTATTTTAGTTATCTATTTATTTTTTTACACTGTCCCTTTAATTTTTCTTTTTATTGCTATGTAAACATCCCTTGTGACAGTAATAGGCAGTGACAGGTAATCTTTATGGAGGGATCTATAAGACCACAAATCCCTCCTTTGTACTTAAAAGCATTCAAAACACCAAGTTTTGCAGTTTTGAATACTGACATCTTTTTAAATTATTAAGGCGCCAGTAAACAGGAAGTGATGTCATGACATCGCTTCCAGGTTACTAGATCTGAGACCCAATCAAAGCTGATTCCAGCTTCTTTCGGGTCTCCTGCCAGCCGGCTGGTCGCTCTGGGCCTCCCGGTGCGTTCGGGAGAGCACGGGCAAGCCGTGGAAGGTGGCGGGAGGCTGTAATAACAGCGGAGTGGCTGCTTAGCTGCATCTGTTGTTACTACCAGAAAGCCGACCGTCTGCTCTAAAAAATGGTACCAGAGTGATGCCTGCAGTAGCATGCATCACCCCAGTTCAAGCCGAAGGCCGCATATTTGCATTATGTCGGCGTGAAGGGGTTATGCTTGTCTTGTATTCTCTTATGCATTTTAACCATGATACTGCACTATTGGAGATTGTTTGCTTTATCCTGAGGGCTCATGCATGCTGCTGCTAAAAAAA
>BLSH010101080.1:96976-108749 GCA_018402905.1 Glandirana rugosa | reverse complement strand
AAGGACGCCGGCGCAGTCCCATCCGATCACATGTACAACGGATTTCCCCGTGAAAGAATGTTAAGTCGTAGAATATTCACTGGGAAGGGTGGTTGAAATATATAATCGCTCTTAAAACGGTTGGTGAAACGGAGAATTTCCCTTAGTAGGACAAAGAGGTTAAAAATAAAAAAGAAAATATAATGTAAAAAGGTAACAAGTTTTTTAAAATAATTTCTTTTTTGTTTTATGTTCTTTTCACCAAATTGTTATCTCTGGTCGTCCAGATCATTATTACGTCAGTATATCGTTACATATTATTGAGTGTCTGGTCTCTTTGCAGGGAGATGTAATATAAAAGAAAAAATAAAAATTGGAGAAACAGGATGATTCCCTTTAAGAGGCAAAGTGGTTGGCAAAATTCTCGCTAATATATAAAGTTGGTGGGAAGGGTCACTTATAAGATGCTGAATTGTAAGAAAGTGCCCCTTTAGGCAACATGTACACTAGCCTACCCTGACGCGGCCGCAGGAAAATGCAAAACAGGGCAAAAACATAAACTGTGCTTTGTTGTGATTTTGCCGTGTTTTGAGTCTTCCTGCAGGTCAAAATGTTCCTATCCTGAACATGATTTTTCCGCGTTCAGGAGAGGGAGGTTAAACCTCACCTACAACACGGCAGCCCCTAAACTCTGCTAAAAGCCTATGTGTACATGGACACATAGGGGTTGATTTACTAAAGGCAAACAGACTGTGCACTTTGCAAAGTGCAGTTGCACTCTGCAAGAGCAGTTGCCCCAGAGCTTAGTAAATGAGGTAAAGATTCACTTTACTAAGAATACCCAATCACGTGCAAGGAATAGAAAAAAAACAGCATTTTTGCTTGCACATGATTGGATGATGGAAGTCAGTAAAGCTCCAGC
The DNA here is from genome assembly GCA_018402905.1 of Glandirana rugosa. Taxonomy (NCBI): domain Eukaryota; kingdom Metazoa; phylum Chordata; class Amphibia; order Anura; family Ranidae; genus Glandirana; species Glandirana rugosa. Next base: position 107,848 of record BLSH010101080.1, on the reverse strand, counting down.
TCATTTACTAAGCTCTGGAGCAACTGCTCTTTCAGACTGCAACTGAACTTTACAAATGCACAGTTTATTTGCATTTAGTAAATCAACCCCATAACCTTTTATGGAGTTGAGTTTAGGAGCTTTGGCAAAAAAATGCCCAAAGCTCCTGAACTCAAGTTTAGGAGCTGCCAGTTTACATGAAGCCTTAGTGGTTGAACTGTGGGTAATGGTCACTTTAAGAGAAGGTTGTGGGGGGTCGGTAGGCATGTTGCCCCTTAAAGGATGAAGTTGAACTTAAATGGCAAAACTCCCTGGATGGCTTGAACATAAATGGACAACAGAGGGGTTAACTCAGTTCAGTAACCTGCAGGCAGTGGGCACAATGGCAGATGAAGGATGGCAGTCTGCAGCAATAAAAGGCACTGGTCCATGTGTCACTAGTAAAAGCCTATGCTGAACAATGTTTTTTAAATTTAAGAACCTGAATGCCAGCAACTGCTTTTAGCTGAACGATGATGGGTGGGTCAGGGACCCTCTTACTCGGTCCTCATGTAGCAAACGATAAACATCTGCCAATGGGGGGGGGGGGTCATCTTTTCTTTTGGAGATGTGGCTGTGATGGCGGCAACCCTACACTCCTGAAGCTGACAGGTCTCCACAGGATGGCCTCTTACACTCGATGCTTGGCTTAACTGTAATCTCTTTGGTTTCACCAGCAGCTCTGTAGGCTTTGGGCCGACCCAACCCTGTCTGGGACAGTGCGCTCAGCACAAACTCTCATACGCTCCTTCCTCCTACAAAGTTTCTCTCCAGCCCCCTGCGGTTTTCCTGGGCTTTTTTAATGATTGCTTAATTATTTACTGTATTTTAGGCTCAGCTTCACTGTAGAGAAAATTCTGCATCCAGCATAAAACTCCCAGCAGTCTCTGAACACCTGTATTAAGGCTGTGATGAACAGAAATGCTAAATACTGCCATCTTGTGGTTAAATGTAAATCTGCATTCACAGTAACAATGCACAGTGTTGCATGTACTTTACTGTAGTCTTAAAAATGCTAGAGAATGTTTTTACATCTCTCAAGTTACATGTACAGTATTGTGGTACATTTACCCCCATAGTTGCTTTGTCAGATGCAGATTTCTTCTTTATATTAGGACAACATGATTGGGCCGATTTACTAAAAGAGTTGAGAGTCTTTACACAATCACTGGGCATTAACTAAACTGCCTGTGCAATTATAATGGTGCTGGAAACTGTCAAAAGTGGTTTGCGCCACACTAATTATACAGATAGACCTCTTTTAGGTAAGTCTGTGCCTCCTGCGCTAGATTCTACAAGGGCACTTTCACACTGGGGCGGTGGGGTGTTAGCGGTAAATCCCCGCTAGTCACAGCGGGGATTTACTGCTGTTAGAGCGGCGCTACGGCAGCAGGAGCGGTGTGCTTTTAACCCCCCACAAGGGGTTAAAACGGGGTTAAAAGTGGCCGCTCTCCGTGCTTCCGTGGCATTGTGTAGCCGCTTCGGAAGCACTATTCCATTGTTTTCAATGGGCAGGGGCGGTGGAGGAGCGGTATATTACCGTTCACCGCACCGCTCCAAAGATGCGGCTTGCAGGACTTTTTGTAACATCCTGCAAGCGCACTACCCCAGTTTGAAAGCACTCGGGCTTTCACATTGGGGTGGACGGGAAGTGACTTTTGAGGTGCTTTACAGGCAAGTGACTTTTTTGGACGGGAAGTGACTTTTGAGGTGCTTTACAGGCACAATTTTAGCTAAATAGCCTGTAAAGCGCCGTCAGTGTGAAAGGGGTCTTAATATAAACTAGTGCAGATCTGCAGATGCAGGTGCCACTTTTCCATATAGAAAACTGACACAGATTCCAGCCATGCATAAGCTTCTATAGCATGAAAGCTCATATCCCTCTCTCTGCTTGTGCAGTGATTATACTACATGAGCAGAGCCTAAAGGGTTACAAACCCTCCTTTTCTCTCCTGCTCCAAGCTGTGCAGGGCACGGGGTCGGTCAGTGAGATCGGAGCATGCATCTCCAGCTCTCTGTTTTCTGTGCTGTATGCTTTTTGTCACTGCCACAGAACAGAGAATTGGTCACGTCTAAATAACATAGAGGCCTATGTTTAGAAGAGTGCTGCAAGCATTCTGCTTGCACCACTCTTTGTTAATTGCACAAATAAATTGTGTGAATATTCACTGCAGTTACCTAATTATGTTTGAGCAGGTTTCTGTTCACATTGAATACCCACTCATGTGCAGATAAAATGATTAAACAGGAATATGCTTTACAGTTGATTAGATAATTGACATGAATATTCATATTATCAATTAATTGTGTATAGATTCTCAAGCCTTTAGTAAATGAGCCTTAATGTATGCACAGTAATGCCTGAATCAGGGGATATTTCAAGCACCTGTCAATAAGCTCAGCTATCTCCTTTCTTTATTCTGCCCCTCCCTAAATTATTTTTGTTTTCACGTTGTTGCAGTGAGATACAAATGAATCCCTACCACATCATATGATTGGCAAGTACAGGAAATGTTGCTGCTAAAAGGAGAGGGTTGGCCTGCCAGTTCATAAGTGGTCCCCCATTGTTGGGAGGTCTGGGAGTTGGGACGTGATCCTCTCAAACACATACCTGCTGTGATATAAATCTGCTCCCTGTACCTCTCAGGGGTCAACATTATAGTTCTGTGACAAAGACTAATGCTCATGCTATGGAGCTCTCTAAATATAGATTTGGAGTACTCAGGGCTGCTGTTAGAAATCCCAGGGCCCCATACAGTCTACTTGAAAGTGACTGAGAATATAGATTTATCAGTCCCTTTCTCTGCGGCCTCAGCTGCACAGATGAATGAATAGGAAGCACTCTGAGGCTTCCTGCGCATTAACAAACGGAAGCATAGTAAACACAGTTTACTATGCTTCAGCGGTGGATGGACACAGGAGTGATTGGTACCGATGGCTCACTGTGTTCATTCAGGAAAGGAAAGGGCAATTAAATGACATATTTACTGGCCCCTTTACCTCCTCTCCATCCTGAAAAATCCCCCTGTGTGCCTGTAGCAGCTGCTGGCAGGAGAAGAAAGGAGAGAAGCTGGCAGCACTGTGGGGGAAAGGGGAATACAGGGGACCCAGACAGCAGATGTAAGAGGCACATGTGCTAGGACGTATCCCCCTGCAGTGCAGCATGAGGGAGAAAGAAGGGGATAAACTGGCAGCACTGCAGGGGGAAGCAGAAGAGGATCAATGTCTGAAATAGTACAGTACAGCCAGCCCTTCGTCTCAGCAGGTGCCCAGCCTCTCTTTTCAACTGATGGGGCCCAGGCTCAGTACAGAAGGTTTAGCTGTACTGCCTCATCAGCGGCTCTGAGTACTCATAGACACCAAGTATTTGTTGCTAGAGCCAGATAAATTCATCCACATTGCGTGACAATTGTTAAAGCTTCATTCCAAACAGGTATCTAAATATACAGCTAAAAACATGCGGGAACTGTTTTACCCGCTAACAGATCTTAATTCTATGCAGCCAGCTTTATGACCTAGCCAAATTCTCAATCTCCACAGCAGCAGAAGCACAGCTTGGTCAAGAACACACCCCTCACCTGCTGATTGGATAATAAAGGAGCAGCAGTTCAATAACAATATCATCTATCTGCTCACCTCCTGTTAGCATGCTCCCTGTCAGTACATGTGCACCTAAGCAGAGCCTGATTGGCTCCTAGTGCTAGTTCTTCCTATCTGTGGCAGAGTGCTGCTATAGAGGTGATTATGGTAACCTAATAAAAAGACATATTCAGTTACCTTAGATTCAATTAAAAATAATTGAAATTTGTAATGAATACATAACTGCAATAATAGTCTTAATGTCTCTCTGGAGATAAGCGCTAAATGTCTGGTGGCTGATAGTTCTGGCTGATTACTCCCAGAGGCAAAGTCAATAAACCAGGTTGGATTTTTTTTTTTTGCCTGAAAAAAACCAAGTGCTGGAGTTATCTTCTACCTCTCTATAGGATTACCATGGATGCTCGGGCAGTATGAATGCTCATATAAAAGGAAACCTATTATAAAGAAAATATCTAGACTGTTGTTGTTAACTTCCTTTTGAAAATGAGTTAGTGGTGCCCCAGGTTAGTAGAGACAAGGAGAAAAAGAGTTACAGATATGGACGGAGGGTGGGAGATGCCCAACTTATCATGTTAACAAGTGAGTGATTACCCACTCGCTATTATGAAAAGACTCCCACTCTCCAGAGCAGATCTCCAGCTCTAGGATGACATAGTCGGCAAGACCTGGGAGAGGACACATGGGCTCAGTGGCATGGCTGTACAGCAGGAGGTGAGCGGCAACCGCAGTCTGTGCTGGTCCTGCGTGTACTGCAGTCGCCGCTCACCTCCCACTATGCAGCCTGGTCATCAACTGGCCATGAACCGGTACCGGTCCACAGCTCTGGAGTTGGGGGCTCCTTCTTTGGCACACAAACTCCTTCTCCTAATAAATGCCTTCCATTTCCAGGCAGGCTCTCCCATGTAAATTTGTACTGCAGCTCTTTCAGAAAAGGCATGGGCTGTTTAGGCACTGGGCAGGACTTGTGCTGGAGGAGGAAGACCTCACAGCTCTCCAGTGCTGGACCACTCTGCTCCTCCTGCTACTGGGAATATGGTCCACAGTGGGTACCACTGCTCTAAAGGTGCCACTGCTGCTGGATAAAGTCTAATGAACAGGCGGTGCCCGCTGTATAGTCCAGAAAATACCGGAAAAACAAATAGAAGGAGGGAGACCGCACAGCCCAGTAGCGCTCAATCACTCTGTCCCTCCTGCCTGTCCTGTTATTATGCTAAGCAACAGGAGCTGCAGTAACACTCAGGAATGTTTTTCTAGGGGGCAGACGAGAGGAGCGGAGTGATTCAGCACTACTGCGCTGTGCAGTCTCCATTGTTCTTTTTATTTCTCCGGTATTTGCCAGACTATACAGCCTATCCGTTAGACTTTATTGGGCAGGAGGGACAGTCTTAGAGCAGCGGTACCCAGTGTGGGCGGCACCCCTCTTGATGCGGCGCCCAGGGCACATACCCCCTTTCTCCCCTAGTTTCGGCCCTGACAAGTTGTACATACAATATATATAGCAAAAAGTGTGATAAATGCATACTTACATTCATAAGGTTGTTGGATACCTTCCTAGGGTCAAGCAACTGATTTTGGCACTTGTGGAGAATATAAAGTCACATAGAGTATGGATGGTCTCACTCGATGCTCCTCTGGGTTTTAGAGATATTCCTGCGCTGCTTTAGGCTGCCTTCAAGTAGGTTGATCTTTTTTATATACTCCCGGCTAAGGAAATGCACACAGATCCCACCCATTATGTGTACTGTGCACCTTTTTCTGACAAAGTGACTATTAGATGTGTTCATGGTGTGTTTTAATCTGTTCTCTTTAAAAGTGCCAACCATCCTGAAGAATACATTTGGAAGAACCTTTTTTATTTGAAGGGTGCCTCTGCTGTCCACACATTGGGGTTGATTTACTAAAAACTGGAAAGTGCAACATCTTGTGCAGTTCTGCAAAGAAACCAAGCAGTTTCCAGTTTTTTTTTTTTTTGTCAAGGCCTAATTGAACAAGCTAAAGTTAGAACATGATCGGCAACCAAGCACAGGTGCACCAAATTTTGCACTCTCCAGTTTTAGTAAATCAACCCCACTGACTCCATTTCAGGTCTCCATCCCTTTTATCCTTTTGAAAATGTTAGCTACCCATACTCGACAACTTTGTACCTACCTCCGCACTTATAATGTCTGTACCTTTTTGTTGCAATAAAGTTTGTTTTGGTACCAGAAAATGTTAGTTGCCCAACTGTCATTCTGATCCCCCAACTCCATTCATTGACCTGTCAAGAGTTCTGACCTTACAAGATGCATGATTATTTTGGGTTAGTAATGTGGACAGTACTGACCCTCAAGAATCTGAAAAGTAGTCAGTAAAACTGCATTTGTAGAAGATAGCTGCCAATTTCATTGTAAATATTTCCTTCCATGCAGTCATCTATTATAAAATAAAGAAAAGATGGTTTGCATCTATGCAATTATTCTGCATCCATCTGCTGTCTAATCTCTAGTACCAAATTTACAACCCTCAACACCAGCATGTTAAAATGAAAATAGAAAAGTGCGGTTCTAGCCTTGGTTGAGACTGACAGCCTGTCCTTCTCCTGCAAAGCTGAATAAGCACAAGTTTGCCATTTTGTCAGCTTTTGCAATAAAGTTCTTGATTGATTAAAGTGGGAAACGGGGCCTTTCCATTCCAGAGCTTACCCTGTAATCAAACCCAGCAACCGAGACACTCTGTCAGGCGAAGTGCTAAGTTTGAAAACTCTTCCCAAGTACAAAGCGAAGTAAGTTGCTGTAGGGGTAACTGACCTATTAAATGATGAAGTTTGCAAATACTCCTTGTGGGGATAGCAAAAGCTATAACTCTTCACTATTCAGCAGGTCCATTATCGCGTAGGGGACATTAGTGCAGCAAAATGAGATAATGTGTTTCAAGTAACTACTGACCACTCATCACCTGAGGTCTTTCAGTGGAGTCATGTTAAAATTCCAAATTAGTATTTATAGAACAGCAGCTTCTCTCAGAAGACCTGTCTCTGCAGCTGGAAGAGTACGGTTTAAGGGACTTTATAGGGGTGAATAATTAGACCTACTGTACCCGTGTTGCATTTTAAAAAAATGTTAATTTCCGCGCATGGACTTTCCTAATGGCCACTCACTATAATTAACTGAAAGGACGTTTATTCAAAATGACCTGAATATTTTGCTGTAGAATGCAACAGAATGTGTTGAATTTATAGCATTGATGAGGCATTAAAATTAGGAAGATTTTTGCTTTGAGAATTATGACTGGTCTTAATGCCAGGATAAGATGAGGTCCCAGCTGTCTCCTGTTCTTGTGCACAGTGGAAGAAAGTAGACCTTACATTTAAACTATATCCAAAACTGATAAATACAAATTTGTGAACTGTTTTATATTTCCAAATGATTTCTAATTCTTTCGAGCCATTTGAGTGATTTATACTGTACACTGCTGTTAGACAGTGTAGCCAGGAGGGTAACACAATGTTCTCTGTTAGCGCTAAAGAATATGGTGATTAGAGTTGAGCGAACACTTGGATGTTCAGGTTCGGCGGGTCCGGCCGAACTTCACGAAAAAGTTTGTGTTCGGTACCGAACTTGACCCGAACTTGAATTGTAGTCAATGGGGACCCGAACTTTTCAGCACAAAAATGGCTGTAAAAAAGTCCTGACAAGTGCTAAAGGGCTGCAAAAGGAAGTAAAGAACTAGGAGATGATTATAGAACAATAATCTGTCCCTTACAGCAACAGCAGAAACCTGACCCTATAGGAGTAGGCGATGATTTTAGAACAATAATCTGTCCCTTACAGCAACAGCAGGAACCTGACCCTATAGAACTAGGAGATGATTTTAGAACAATAATCTGTCTAAGCAGTAGACTCTACCTAGTCCAGTCAGATCGTTCTGTAATGCAGGATGAGATGTTATTAGATCTGCAATCTGTACCTAAAAGCAGTAGTAGTAGTAATCTCTACCTAGTCCACAATCAGATCGTTCTGTAATGCAGGATGAGATGCTATTATATCTGCAACCTGTCCCTCACAGCGCCGGCAGCATCCTCTCCTTACACTAGCCAGAGAGCATGTGACATGCAGCACTAAGTGACTCCAGCTTATAAAGAGGCTGGGTCACATGATGCACTGGCCAATCACAGCCATGCCATTAGTAGGCATGGCTGTGATGGCTTCTAAGGGCAAACCAGTGAAACACTTGTTGATTGGCTGCCCTGCAGCTATTGAACAGGTGGGATCAAATACCCGAACCCAGAACCCGAACCTTTTTTCAAATGTCCAGGTTCGGGTCCAGGTCCCAGACACCGGGTTCGCTCAACTCTAACCGTGCTGTCACCTCCCAGCTGACTGGACAAACATGCACAAATGAAAGGAGCGCCAAACTAAAGAATAAAAGCGTCCCAATCAATTTATTTGTTTGTACTAAAAGACAGCCAATGCGATTCAAGTGTCAAAGACTCTCCCCCCTTATCAGGCTTCAGTTAAAATAAGTACCTTGAATGGACTCAAAATAGAACTTTACTGTGTGGATCTGTGCAGAGAAGACAATTGCTGGATCATGAGAGTTACTGGCCAACAGTACCTGGGGGAGCTATCAAGATCACCAGATACTGCTAGCCAGTAAATGTTATCATTAACCCCTAGGCGCTGACTGTACGCAAATATTAAGCCTCTCAGTAGGTGAACCTTGGAGCACAGCAGCCGTGTATTCGCATACCAATTTTCAGACACAGCTATACCAAGAGCGGTTACCCTGCACTCTCCAGGCACAGTTACTGGTGGCTAACGAAAAGCTCCCGATTGCTTCTTGAGATGGAGAATAATTCCTCCATTTGACACCAATTATACCGCATAATTCCTCCCAAAGCAATGATGGGCACAGTTACTACCAATAACACCATTGATGGGACACTATTACTTCCACTCACACAAACAATTCCTTTCACTATCATACATTGGAGAATAGTCCATTTCCCCACTAACACCAAAAATGGGCACATTTCCTCCCAATGACACCATTAATAGGGTACTATTCCTTCCACTGACACCAATGATTTGGCTTTATTTTTCCTCCTAATACTACAGGCACTAGGTAATTTTTTTTATTCCCAATAAACACCAAACCTGGGACATTTTTTGCTCCTGCTGACCATCAAACTTGTGTCACTCTTTATTCCCACTGGTGCCAGGGCATATTTTATTCCCACTGGCCACATTCTGGCCCACTAATGCTAATATGAAGATTGGCCACAAGTTTACTGTGGACTGTATGTTTGCTCATTTCCTATTTTGGGGGCCATAAATAATGAGATTATTGCCAGCAAGCATGCAACAGATTACAGTGAATCCAGGAACTGTTGATGGATTCACTGCAAGATACTGAGAAAATTGAGTACTGTCCGTGATACTTTTTTTATTTGCACTAACATAAAATTTTTCAGGACAAGCTTTCGGGGTATCACTCCTTCTTCAAGGTCCAAGCAGTACTGAATAAAAACAGTTTTAGCCAAATGTTAAAAAAAAAAAAAAAACTCTCAGGGAAAGGAGAAAGGAAAAACAAACAAATACAAATCAATGTATAAGGCCATTGTAATTAACCACTTGCCATTGGCCATGGCTGTTTACCATGTGATCGGCCATGACGAAGTCACGGATGATCACAAACGGCACTTCCCCCATTCGCACGGCGCATGCGCGTCAGTTGCGGCGTGTTCCCAGGGAACACGGCCTGTCACCGTCACTGGTATCAGCTGCCAGCCGGCGGCTGTTACCTTGTGATCGGCTGTGATCTACTTCACAGCCGATCACATGCAATGTAAACAGAGCGGTAACTCACTGTTACCAGCTCTTCTCTCCTCACACAGTTTCTAGTGTGAGGAGAGAAAAGCTGGGATCAGTGAGTTACTGATCTGCAAAGTAAAAACACACTGTGACATCCCCCTGCCCCCCAATGCACCAGTCACCCCAACAGTCACCCCATATGCCCCCATAAAGTGTACCTGTCATCATAAAGTGCACCTGTCATCAGATTGTCATCATAAAGTGCACATGTCACCCATCACCCGGCAGTGACCGTGGCCTGTCACCTGTCACCCATCAGTGACCATGGCCTGTCACCCATATGTCACGTGGCATGTCACCCATCACCCATCAGCGACTATGGCCTGTCACCCATCACTGACCGTGGCGTGTCACCCTTCACCCATGACCGTGGCGTGTCACCTGTCAATGACCGTGGCGTGTCACCCGTCATTGATCGTGGCATGTCACCCGTCACCTGTCAGTCACCGTGGCGTGTCACCTGTCACCCATCAGTGACCGCGGCTTCTCACCCAGCCAGTGACTGTGTCACCCCTCACCCATCAGTGACTGTGGCGTGTCATCCGTCAGTGACCTGGCGTGTCACCTGTCACTCGTCAGTGACCATGGCGTGTCACCCGACAGTGACCGTGGCATGTCACCCGTCACTGACCATGGCGTGTCACCCGTCACTGACCGTGGCGTTTCACCCATCACTGACCGTGGCATGTCACCCATCAGTTAATGTGGTGTGTCAACCGCCACACATCAGTGACCGTGGCCTGTCACCCATCACTGACCGTGGTCTGTCACCTGTCACCCATCACTGACCATGGCCTGTCACCCATCAGTGACCACCGCCAGTCACCCGTGGCCTGTCACCCGTCACCCATCAGTGACCACCGCCAGTCACCCGTCACCCATCAGTGACCACCACCAGTCACCTGTCACGCATCTGTGACCACCGCCAGTCACCTGTCACACATTAGTGATCACCGCCAGACACCGGTCACCCATCAGTGACTACCGCCAGACACCCGTCCCCCATCAGTGACCACCGCCAGACACGCGGCACCCATCAGTGACCACCGCCAGTCACCCATCAGTGACCACCACCAGTCACCCGTCACCCATCAGTGACCACCACCAGACACCCATCAGCCACAGACCGCCACCAGTGACTACCCACTGCTCACAGACTGCCACCAGTGACTACCCACTGACCACCACCACTGGCGACCCACTGCCCACTGACCGACACCAGTGACTACCCACTGCCCACTGACCGACACCAGTGACTACCCACGGCCCACAGACCATTACCAGTGACTACCCACAGACCACCACCAGTGACTACCCACTGCCCACTGACCACCACCAGTGACTACCCACTGACCGCCACCAGTGACTACCCACGGCGCACAGACCGCCACCAGTGACTACC
>BLSH010101080.1:54202-68415 GCA_018402905.1 Glandirana rugosa | reverse complement strand
TTGCGGCTGCGGTAGATGTCGAGTTTTTTGCAACCGCAAAAATACCCCGGTAACTGATTGTACCTCTCGACGTTTTTTTGTAGTCTTTTGCGGCCGCAGTTTTTTGCATACATACTCCGGATTTCGAAAACCCATTCATGACATTTTACAATGACATATAAGGTAAGGTAATTGACGAAGGGGTGGCGCGCGGCAGAAAAGTGTCGCCGTCACCCCCTCGCGACGCGCTTAGCGGCATTTATTTGCCGCTAAGCGTAAACCGGTGGTCCCCCTCGCACGCGCGCGTGGGCGGCGTGAGGACCCCTCACACGGGCGCCGAGCCCGCCTGGGCTGCGGTTCCCCGTTCTTTCTCTGTTGCCGCTCATCGCGGCTCGCCGGCGGACATCGGGTCCGCCCGAGCCGCGGGCACACTCCCCAGGAGTGCGGCGGGTGCGCGCGCACGCTCCCCCTGGTGGCCAAATGCGAATCGCCGTTTATTTACGGCGATTCGCGCAGCGCTCCCCCACTGCCGCTGTGAAAAGACGGCGCGCGGTGGGGAAGCAGTTAATGGAATGGAATATACAGTAACATTTTACAGTACTTACCCAAAAGCTTTAGGCCTCATACATACGTTTTTTGACGCCGGCGTTTTCTGATGTTTTTTTGCAGCTCTCCATGTTAGTCAATGGCCCCATAAAAACGCCAACGTTTTTTGAGCTGTAGATGGCGTCGGCGTTAGTGAGCTGAAACTAGAACCCACGGGCAGCATGTTCTGAGGCTGTAACGCTTTGGCGTTTTTTGACGCCGACGCCACAAAACGCTCACTAACGCCAACTAACGCCAACTAATGCCGTACCGGCGTTAACCGGCGTTTTTTGACGCCGACGTTTTTAGGTTGAAAAATAGAAGAGGGATGATTTTTTTTTAAAAAAACGCCTATTGACGCCGACGCTCACTAACGCTCACTAACGCTGATGCATAATGCCGAAAAACGCAGATTTTTTTTCCTTGATGTCGGGCCCGATGTTTTCTTTATTTATGAGCCCTTAATCTGTTGAAGTTCTTCCAGGAGCCAGAACCTGTCACCGGTGTCATCTTGCTACAAATAAACTATTTAAAAAATTGTATCAATTTTAGTTTCGTAAAAAAAAATGTATAGTGTATTTAAAGCCAAGAATAACAAAATATTAGATTGAAGCTTAAAGCCGATTCTGAACCTTCCAAACAAACATTTCCGAAGGGACAAACGCCAAAATGTTTCTCAAAGAACGAACGATTTTCGTTTAATGTGTGCCTTTTTGTACAATTTATGTACTAGAAAAAACAGAAAAGAAAGACTTTGCATGATCAGAAACAATAAACAACCAAAAAAAGCCTTTTGTCGTTAGAAAATTTTTGTACATTTTTTTCTTCCTCGCTTGCGACTTGTTATGAAAAAAGAAAAATCAGACAAATATTTGCCTGGATTTATTATAGTATGTACTCCCCTTAACAGCCCTTAGATGGTATGGCTGCATTATTTTTCTTTTTCCGTCTTTCTTTTTCTTCACCTGGTGATTCTGCCTGTAACACACTTATTGACCTAGGGTGACAATGCTCACTGACCATGCTGTATCTATGGAGGAGCATAGGACACAAGGTGTTAAGACTACAGTTTGTACTGCTATGTTATAGTCCTCATATTTACTGATTGCTTGAAACAACACTACGGAGTGCACCAAACACAAGACAGCACTACATTTCTCCCCCCTTGTAAGTCCCCAGTAGTGCTGCTCTACTCACACTGTCCTCTTTCTTGCTCCCGTGACTCCAGCCTTTGTGCCTTCACGCCCCCAGCCTCCTCAGCACTATATCTCCATCTTCCACCCAACTGCCCCTGCTGGCATGGCTCGTGCCTATTTATGAGGTAAGCCCTGCCCCCTGCAAACCCTTTACTGGGGATTGGCCGAGGCCTCATAAATATTCCAGACAGCTCCTCCTAACCTCCTGTCCACTAGCTCTAGAACATTCTCCAATGTCCCAGAAACAGAAGGAGGCACCAGAGGAGCTGTCAGGATGAGTCATCCAGTCCTGACTCACTGAACCCTGACCCAGATTCCATAGCTCAGGCTTAGCCCTGAGCTAACTATGTTTACTACACTAACTCTAGCACAGCCTTTTTCAACCAGGGTGCCTTGAAGTTTCTTCAGGGGTGCCTTGGCAAAATGCCTAAAAATGGCCCAAAAATAGTATACAAGCCAGCATATGGATAAAAGCTGCCTTTTAGTTACATTAAGTCACAGGTTTTCATTGTGCACCATTACAACCTTCTAGCTGCTGTCATCCTAACGACCAATGGCATCATCAGTTGATAAGAAGGATGTCAGTCACCTGCATAGCATCCTTGTTTAATCCTCCCCTGCCTCTCTCCATCAGCAGTGGTGTCACATTAACTGAGTGATGGAGAAATATTGGAAAACTAGTCAGTACCAGTTTGCAAAAGTGTATTTGCTTTGGAAGAATAAATCACCTCTAGCGTTGGGTGTCCAACAAACTTGTGGATGTTGCTGCCTTATGTAAAACTATTAGTATAGTTTTTACATTTTAGAATGGGGTGCCTCGAGATTGTCCATAATTTTTAAAGGGAGCCTCGAAATTGTCCATAATTCTTAAAGGGTGCCTTGACTAAAAAAAAAAGGTTGAGAAACATTGCTTTAGCACACACTAGAGGGTGCTACAAATATATTGAAAAAAGTATACATGTATTGCCAGGGTTGCTTAGGAGGGCACCATCATCCCTCCAAATACCAAAAGACTTTAAGACCAAAAGTGTGTTAGGCCGAGCCTGTTGTGCATGGTAACGTACTCCATATGTTTTAAAGGTTTTACAAATGTAATACATTGTTTGAATTCTAATAGTAGTGTAATAATCATGAATTATTGGTCACCTTTATATTTCCAGGATTTAGAAAGCCTTTTGGTATTGGTTAGAAAAAAATATATATAGGGATTGATTAAGTGGCACCTTTGGCCGTGTGGGAGGTGGGTAAAGACACAAACTGCAGCAAAGGTATCTTTTCATTAAAGTCTTCCAAGAATATACCAAGCCAATGTGTGATTCAGCCTAGTGACATTAACACACAACTGAAATGTCAGTATTCTATGGAATTCATCCAGTATTACAACCACCATACTAACTTTATATCCTCAGTCAAGCCTTTTGTTATGAAGAAGGCAAATCAGTAAATCATCACTGCCTAGAATACTACAAAGAAAATCATAGTCTTGTTTGCCATGTGAGGCTATGTTGGTATGTAAATATGATTAGACAAGGCTTAGGGGTTACAGAACTAATAAAGACTTCTGCCATACAGTAATACCCCCATTTGACCAATATGTTGCTATATAAAATAGGCTGAATGTACTCTTCTCAGTTATGTTGTATGCTCATTATACTGACATTCCAGACTTCAAAGACTCCCTCAAGCATCCATCATTTCATGGCTTTTCTTAAAAGTCCCCACTTCTCTTGTAAATCAAGGTCATTTAGAAGAGTGTATATTGCTGAAATCATATAGTGGTCTTTTGTTTCATTCAGTCTCTCCTTATCCTGATTACATGATCTTGTCTGATGTAATTTCAGCTCATATTCTACCCGCTGTTAGAATGGGGAATTATCCTTTTTCAACCTTGCTCTCGCTAAAAAGCGATGATTATGCAATCTGAGACTAATGAACATTTTAAGAGCTTAAACTCGATATCAACGAAAATAGAACACAACGTAAGGAGGCAATTCTGGGAAACAGAATAAACAGACACATCAAGCAAACAAAATACATACCAAGACAGTTTTTCATTTTTAATCACTTAAAGGGGAGCCATAGTCCATTTCTATAGTCTGTATATGAAAGTGAAAACATTGTCAGCTAGTGCATGAACATGACCCATGAACCCATGAATAAAAGTGTAATATATTGTACATTATTAGTCCTAAGTCATAGTGACTGAATACATTTTCTTTTTTTTTCATCTGGCAATCCCACAGATACCACGCTTCCTGTCTTAGGGTGACAACACTTACTTACTGTACTGTATCTTTGAACAGTGGCGGCCGGTCTATAAGGGGCGCAGGGGCGTTGCCCCCCCAACGTTCCCAAAGTTATATAGAAAGCTAATGATAGAACAATTTATTTTCAAATAAATGATAATATGACTAACATTTTTTAACATCTTAACGTTAAAAAAATTATAGTATTCCATATTTGGTGGTTCTGTCCAAAGGTCCAGCGCTTTTGGATCAGAATATTTACCCTGGTCTATTTAGTGACAGGACAAAACATACCTAAAAATCCTAAAATGGTGCTGTTTGCGGACTTGCTGGACAAGATCCCCAGACATCTCCGAAATCTCATTTTTTTCATTTTCCTAGCAGCTAAAATTACTATAGCACGTGCATGGAAAACCCCAGTGGTCAATGTCGCACTAGTAAAACATAAACTTTCTTGGATCGTGGTCAATGAGAAACTGACCAGAATCATTAGGGACAGACAAGCCAGATTAGAAAGGGTGTGGTCCCCCTGGATTAAATACCTTCAAGCCCCATAGCTCCCAGAATTAAGAGGTCGGGGGCCCAGGACGAGGGAACTGACTCCTGCTTCTTTCTTCTTATCCCTTTTCTTTTTCCTTTCAACCCCACTTTTTTTCTTTTCTTTTATTTTATGGATGCAAATGGAGTGTGCTAGAGCATCTCACTTTTTGCCTCTAACTTTTTCGCTGTCAATGTGGGATCTACGTAAAGTGACTTGAAGTGCTGGATCAACTTAAGTGCTCCTATCTCTAGTTATGTTATGACGCTACATTTAGAACAACTGTTGCAGGAATGAGTAATGTTCCGGAATTGTTTACGCTACAGAGTAATTATGATTATTCTATATATGCCTAGGCAAGTAGTAGCCTAATTTAGTTGAATTTATCTTTCACAATTGTTTATTGTATTATATTTACAATGATCTGACACTTGGTTACCCTTGTGGGTGCATGGATCTTTCTAAATCTGTATGATACTATTTGTATCCTAAGATGTTAAACTTTTGAATAAAAATCTATTGCAAACAAAAAAATGTTATTCATACTATGATTTATTTAAAAATAAATTATTGTATGTGTGTGCACTCACTGCACTGTGCATGGCGCTGGGCTAATGTACTTCTTTGAGGTCTGTCAAATGTTGACAAGCATGTGATTAAAGCCTGTGACTCTAATTGACTTGTTTTAGGATTTTAGCAAATCAATACTCAGCATCACGTCACTTCCGGTTTCCGGCTTCTCGTCCCGGCCAATCAGTAGGCTAAAGATGCACGGAAGCCGCCAAGTATCAGGGGAGGCATAACAGCCCAGTGTCCTCTGGTGAGTGCTGACCTGGAGGGGTTTATTTGCGCCCCCAAAAAAATGATAGCACCAGCTGCCACTGTTTATGAAGGAGCAGCGTTGTCATCCTTGGACAAGACTACAAAAACCTTCCCCTCTCCTCTTCTCCATAGTCTTTCTCAACCATTTTAAAATGGGAATAGCTTTCCGGTCTCAGGAGACTCCTGATAATTAATATAGCTTACAATATACAGCTTACAATACATTAGTGTAATGGCTACCTGGCTGGAAGAATGTCCTTTACATTTGTGGTTATTAGGAGGAATGCCCCTCAGATACAGATAGCTAAAAAGATTATTTTGTGTCAGTGGTTACCTATCTTAGAGTCAGAAATTATTCTTTGCTCAAGGAACCCCTAGCAAGCTCAGGAAGAACTCTGGCCTAGAGAGTAGGGGGTTTTGTGCCCTGCCCTGCCGAGATAGCTGGAAACAATGTGATTTATAGTCAGCAAAGGCAGAGAGTAAAGAAAGCTATTAGCCAACAAGATTTTTGGCAGGACCAAGTATTTTCTTTTATCTTTTTGAACATATATAATGGCATATATAATGGCACACTTTCATAGGCTTCATGCAAATTATATTCTATTGATGCTTTTTTTCTCCTACAGGAGATTAGCAGAAAGCAAAACACAACAATAAGCCTTTTTTTTCTGCATGCACATTCATGTGCATTCCTGCATCTGGTGTTAATGCCTTCTATTGGCCAGAATTCTGGACATTAGAATGCATTAACACGAAAACGCGTCCAAATTTGCCCAGCAATAAGGTGCCTTTAAATGCTGCTCAAAAGATCCTCTCTTGAATGTACAAGTGATGAGTTTTTTTTTCTGCCTCTAAATGCCCCTGCCTCTAAACTTCTTTAAACTCCTATGTGTACATGGACATCTACAGCAGGTTAACTTGGAGCGGTGTTTAGAGGCAGAAAAAAACAGCTCAAACGCCTGTAAAAGCAGCATTTTTTAGCTTAAAGTGGAGCTCCACCCAAAAGGGGAAGCTCCACTTGTCTGCCTCCTCCCCTCCTCCGCTGCCACATTTGGCACCTTTTTGGGAGGAGCGGTTACCTGGTTTTGACAGATACCTGCTTCCACTTTGGCTCAATTCACAGCGGCGAACTATACAGACTTTTATAATCTAGTGTTGCAGTGAGTGATACATGTGTACATTCTTGTGCACTGTATACTTGCTGAACAATGAACAGACCGGTAATGGCTGCATTCCTGTCAATGACCTTCTCTGCCAATTCCTCATGATTATTGAGCTATTCAGTTCAATATAACCTTTCAAGTCTAGCTTTAAGGATGGTTTTCAGGATGCATCGGGAATAAATCTTTGGGGAACAACCACTTATGTATTGTTGCATAGCATTTCTACATTAACAGTTAGCAACTTAAAATAGTTGTGTGCTTTTCTTAACTACTAATAAAATTTTAAACCGGTCATGAAACTTGATAACAGAATTGACCATTTTAGCTAAAAGCTCCTTTTTCTGTGCTCTTGTTTGCAGTATATACACCAGCCCCTATGAATGTAACATAAGTGCCACTTTTAGAAAAATTCTGGTGAAGCAAATATTTGATTGATTAGCTGCAAAGGTACATTTTTGATGGCTCTTTACCATTTGGAGTACCTTAAAGTGGCACCTTTTAAGTGTTTTGAGGACAGTAAGATGAGCATGCTTCCTGTATGGCAATATGTAAATTAAAAGCTATATGAATACTCCAGCAAACTAAACTAGTGTGCAGCAGTCGTAGTGATACTGAAATGTAGGTATTATCAAGGGTATACTTTCATTACATGTATTGCATCATGACACACACACATACATCTGTGTGCACTCAGAGGAAGTTATGGAATGAAATCTAGAATAATGTGATGGATGACAGTATTACGACAAGAGACAGCTGTCTTCTCATGTATTAAATAGAATGTTTATAGAGCTATCTTAATAATCCACTTGACACATTCTGGAAGTTCTGGAGCACCTGAATATAGTCATTTTATATTTTATGCCCCTGCATTCCATCAGCCCTGTACAGCACCATATGGCAATTGTTTACTGGGTGAACATGATGTACAAATGACTAACGTAGAGCTTTGACAATTTCCCTGTCAGAAAGCCTTCTGAGTTTTTATGAGAGTGGTAAAGGAGTTAAATGTTAGTAGTTATTCTATTCTCTTAATAGTATCAACACAACCAGGCACATGAATTTCCACACACTTCAGTCAAACAGTCCTTGTACATTGTTTTGTTTTTGTTTTATTAAGGGAATTGAACTTGGTTGGGGATGGGGTGCATATGGGATGCCCACTTGATTGGAAGGAAATAGGAAATTTAGGAACTGAATTATATACCCCTCTGGTATATACAACCTCTTCTCTTCACCTCCAGCACATACACTTGCTTGCAGACTATCACTCCCAGGATCATAGCACTGTGGTTGGAACCTGGCACTGGCTTAGCCAGATCCAAAGCAAATGCCCTTTGCAGGCAGGGACCGTGGGCCCCTATGGTGTAGAAAAATGGTTCTAGTTCTTAGTGCTAGTTGTCCCACTGTGGCCACTGCTCCCAGTACCACCCCATTCAGCCCCTGCCAGCCCTCCTGGCTGCAGCTGCCTCCTTCCACTGCCCGTGCCACCACAGTTCTCCTGACTGGCTCTGCACCCATCCCAGACTGCTCCATCCCAATCCTCTCAGGCGTGCCTCCCAATCCTCCTGATTGAGTGTCGCTCACCAGCCCTCTTGGCTGTTCCTTGTTTCTCCTGGAGACTTGCCTAGCAGTGTTCTCCCGCTGTCCTCCTTGCTCCTGGGTCTCCTGTCCGGCACACCTCCATGGTTTTAGGAAGGTCTCGTCCACACCCGAGCCCAGGCCCAAGGTCACCTTCCCAGAATGGGGAGCTCCCTCAAAGGCCACAACAGCCTAACACTCCATCTTCAGCTTCCACCTGAACAACTCCTCCCCAGCTGGGCTGACCCTGAGTATTCGATGGGGGCCTGCCCCCTGCCAATCCAAGTTGGGGATTGGTCAGGGCCCTCAGAATACTCCAGGCAATGCCACCTCACCTCCCCTCCCATTCTTTTAGAAGTTACCAGAACATTTTAGAAGTAGGGTGAGGTCTCAGTGATGCTGCCTGTGAGTCATCCAGCTCTCCCTTGATTTCTGCCGAACCTAGAACAAAAACAGCCAGCCAAGCCTGTATACATTTACCTGTACTAGAAAAAAAAAACTATTTACACTTCTAGCACTGGAGGGTGTTACATGGATATACATATATTTATGGGAGACTCATAGCAAAAATGTTTCCTTGTCATTATCAGTGTGACCTTTGGCAGGCTTACCATGTGGTGCTGCATGACCCCCTTTTCTACACTGTGCTTGCCACCTGTCACCCAAATCACTACACATGCTGGATGGACCCTCTGCACACTTCTATATACCCTTTCCAACAAACTATGCACAACAGGGGATTTTAGTTCACACATATTGCAATACATGTTTAACCACTTCAGCCCCAGAAGGATTTACCCACTTCCTGACCAGGCCATTTTTTTGCGAAACGGCACTGCGTTGATTTAACTGACTGTTGCACGGTTGCGCAATGCTGTAGCCAAACAAAATTGACGCCCCTTTCTTCCCACAGATAGATAGACAGCTTTCTTTTGCTGATATTTGATCACCTCTGCGGCTTTTATTTTTTGTGCTATAAACAAAAAAAGAGCGACAATTTTGAAAAAAGAACAATATTTTTTACTTTTTGCTATAATATAAATCCAAAAGAAATGTAAAAAAACAAATTTCTTCCCCAGTTTAGGCCGATATGTATTCTTCTACATATTTTTGGTAAAAAAAATCCCAATAAGCGAATATTGATTGGTTTGTGCAAAAATTATAGCGTCTACAAAATAGGGGATAGATTTATGGTTTTTATGGTTTTTATTATTTTTTTTTTACTAGTAATGGCGGCAATCAGTGATTTTTAGCAGGACTGTGACATTGCAGCAGGCAGATTGGACACTTTTGGCACTTTTTTGGGACTACTGACATTTATACAGCAATCAGAGCTAAAAATAGCCACTGATTACTGTATAAATGTTACTGGTAGGGAAGGAGTTAACACTACTGGTGATCAAGGGGTTAAATGTGTTTCCTCTGTGGTGTTTCTAACTGTGCGTGGGTTGGGCTTACTCGAGGAGGAGAGAGATCGTTGTTCCCATTAACCGGGAACAGACAATCTCTGTCAACTCCCCTGACAGAATGGGGATCTGCTTTGTTTACACTTGCAGATGTCCGTTCTGTGTCTTTCTGGAGCGATCGTGGGTGGCCCACCCACTGATTGGCTCGGCATTGAGCGCGCACCCACAGTGGCTCGTTCCCGCGCCGACATACAATAACGCAGATTTGCAATAGTACAGATTTTTAGTGCACTGGTGCTTGACACCTCCTTACATTTATTTGTTTTTAGCACAATCATTAGTCACTATGGATTGGTGGCTATTCTCACAGTATTTAGTTCCATGATGTGGGTGGACCAAAAGAAGTGAAAGTGGATCTACTGTAAAGTGCTTTTCCCCTCAAAAAGCAGATCCATGGTTGAAATATAATATAGGTCGGCCATGTTCTGCTCCTAGGTAGCTACCTCTCTAAAAGTGACAAAAGAAGGGCTTGCCAGATAGTAAATTCTTAGATGTATACTGAACAGTACCTGGTATAAGTTCATCTCACTTGGAGGACTTTTGGAACATCTAATATTTAAAAACATCAAATACTACGAACGCCTTTTGGAAGAAAAGCCTCCCTCTTCTTCAGGGCTAGAGCAGTCGATGTTAAAGAAATGACAGAAATGCTCTAGGAGACCCATATTAGGTTAATGAAGAATAATGTCTCCTGTCAGCAGTAACACCAACAATCATCATGCTAAAGGGTCCATGCACACTGGCTTAAAAATTGCTGCTTCTAAAGGTTGTGTTCTGACTGTAGAAACAGCTCAATGTTATCCTATGTGCCCATGCACATTAGGATGATTGCAGGCATATTTTAAGCTCAACATTTAGAGGCAGGAAAAACATCCTTTTGGTTTGCGTTTCTGATTGGAGCTTTCTGGCACAAAAAAAAGCTAAACTCTCCTAAACTCCTAAACTAGCATTTTTTAAACCCAGTGTGCATGGAGCCTTAGACAGTACATCTGTTCTTTATCAGCTGTCACTCACTCAGGATTAGGGATGGGCCGAAACACCCCCCCCCCCCCGTTCGGTTTGCACCAGAACATCCGTACAGACAAAGAATTTGTGCGAACATTCAAACCCAGTTAAAGGCTATGGGACCCAAGCAAGAAAAATCAAAAGTGCTTGTTTTAAAGGTTTATATGCAAGTTATTGCCCTAAAAGGTGTATTGGGACCCGGGTCCTGCCCTGGGGGCATGTATCAATGCAAAACAAATTTTTTAAATCAATTGTTTTTTCAGGAACAGTGATTTTAATAATGCTTAAAGTGAAACAATAAAAATGAAATATTCCTTTAAATATCGTGCCTGGGGGGATCCCTTAGTATGCCTGTAAAAGGGCACATTTGTGTGATGTTTAGAACATCTCCAGAGCAATATGACATTTGTGAAGGAAAAATTGTCATTTATTAACGCGGCTGTAATGTATTGCCGGCTCCCGTTAATATACAGAAAACCACAGACATTTGACTCAGTGCCAGGCCCTTCGGGTCTGGTTTGGATTTTAAGGGGAACCCCGCACCAAATTAAAAAAAAAAATTGACGTGAGGTCCCCCCTAAAATCCAAACCAGACCCTTATCTGAGCATGCAACCTGGTCGGCCAGGATAGGGAGGGGATGAGTGAGCATCCCCCCTCCTGAACCATATCAGGCTACATGCCCTCAATATGGGGAGTATGGGTGCTTTGGGGCACCCCCCTGCCAAAGCACCTTGTCCCCATGTTGATGGGGACAAGAGCCTCTTCCCCACAACCCTGGGTTGTGGGGGTGTGCAGGCAAGGGGCTTATCGGAAACTGGAAACCCCCTTTAATAAGGGGGCCCCCTAATCCCGACCCCCCCTATGTGAATTAGTAGGGGTACATCGTACCCCTACTAATTCACCAAAAGGTCCAAAAGAAAAAACCACAAGAGACAATTAGTGACAAGTCCTTTATTAAAAAGAAAAAAAAAGTGTCCCCCGTTGTAATCCATACTCAATCACGGTGAGCCACAGACCCGATAAAAAAAAAAGAAACTAACAGCTCCTCCTCCCTGGGAGGGCTCCCGCTGACTCAGCTCGGTTTGTTTTGACGTTTTAGTTATAATGAAGGGCGGGGCCACCCGGTGACGTAATTGAGCGACCCGGCCCTCTGATGTCACATAACATCAGAAGGCGGTGGGGTCACCCGTACATCACCGGGTGGCCCCACCCTGCACTATAAATAAAACGTAAAGACAAAGCCAGTGCAGATGGTGGGAGCCCTCCCATAGAGGAGGAGCTGTGTGCTCCGTCTGCGGGCATTGACGGGTGGGCGATTATGGAGTGTTTGGCGGCACCGAAGTCGCGCCAAACACCCCATAATGTTCTAAATTTGGGGAGTGGGCGAACAACAAATGTTCAGCCCGGACATATGATCGGGCCGAACCGTTTACCCATCCCTACTCAGGATGCTAATGTTAGTGACCAAAGATCAGAGTTAAACTGTTACTAAACCCACAACAGCAAAATCAGTCCGTATATGCAGTAAAGCATGCTTGTTATACTCACTGTGGAACTTAAAGGGTTATTCCTCTATATTGTGTAAAAAGGTGGTTTGATCCTGACTTCTCTGATCCTCCCCTTCTTCCACTGTCCCCAATCCATCTCCTGATAAGACAGAGCCTTTGGAGTCACTCTGCACATGCACAGTTTGGTGTGTATTGCTACCGAGTTTTTTTTTTTTCTTGGGAGAGTGCATGTGATCAGCACAGGGCCGATCAGCACCATCCAGACAGAGGGTCAGGGGTCCTGCAGCCTCATAGGGCAGTCAGAGCAGAATGAAAACTCCTCCTACAAGCTTTAAACAGTGCTCTGCTGGACACTGATAGAAGTCACAAGACTGCTATATACTGCTGATGAGAAAAGGTATTTAGCCGTTTATATTTACTAAAACGATTGCATTTCCATGTTCTGTGTACTGTGGGAGACCAGATATAGTGTATGAAGGGTCCTAGGTTTAGTAACACTTTAAGCAGAACTAGAGCTTCCAATACTTACTACCAGTTCACTGATGAAACCTCTGTAATCTTACTTGCCAGCACTGTCAACTTCACCATCTCTTTAGAATTTCTGTGGTCTTGATTGGCTCAGTCGGAATGATGCAACTCCAAGCATTAATCCTGGCACCAAGGAAACAAATTTGCAAGTAGGCAGGTTTAATTATGTTATTGCAAAAGAGATGTAGGTGTCGACTTACTAAAAGCAAACAGGCTGTCCACTTTGCAAAGGAAGTTGTGCTTTGCATAGAAATTTTAAGATTAAATGAGGTGAAGTGCTGCTGACTTCCAACCATACACAAGAAAAAATGCAGTTTTTTATATTTTCTTTTAACATGATGGGGCATTATTTTTAAAGTGAAATTTCACCACAGTCTCTAAGCTCTGGAGAAAATTCCTTTGCAAAGTGCAACTTTCCTTGAACGTGAACAGCCTATTTGCCTTTATAAAATCAACCCTATCGTATCTATCTTCTGCAACAAAAATCATTTTACTCACAGTTTTACAAATATGCTTTTCAACTTGAAGGTAGCAATAACAAGGGTATATTCACTAGCATTATTACTTGTGCAGCAATAGGCTTCATTGTCTGTCACTTAAGAACTCAAGGACAATGCCAAGTAAAATAAAAAAAACATATTTCAAGTGCCATTAAAATGTCATCTGGATCTAAAATGAAGTGCAACATTGGATATATCGAGAAACATTCCCGTGCTACTACTGCTAGTTCATGCATGTCAAATGCATGACTTTTTGATAGCCTGTTCACCTTTGCAGTCACAACAGGACGATGAATCTGACATTTGACTCAGTGCCAGGTTACCACTCAGCCTTACTTGCTTTTTCCAGCAAAATATCCTTCATTTCAGTATAATTGCACCCTATTCTCAGTTTTTATTGGTTTCCCATTTCCTTAATCTTGGTGCCTCTATTGTTGATGAAAGCTGCACTAACTCTTGTGGTGTGAGGCTTTTTGGTATAAGAACTTCAGTTTAAAAAGCTGCATACCCATGTTTAAAATGTAAGTCTTAGAAAAAGTGATAGGGTGGAAGAAAGCACTGAAAATTATACAGTTTCCGTTCACAGTACCAGTAATGGTTAGATCACCAGGATCAAGTCTAGAAGTTGGAAAGATGAAGGTTGGGAAGTAGTGTTGAGCGAACCCGGACTGTAACGTTCGGGTCCGTACCGAACTTTCGGGTGTCCGTGGCACGGACCCGGACATTTCAAAAATCGTTCGGGTTCGGTCCGGGGTTCTGCTATTTTACTCCACGTGTTGAGAAGCTGCAGGGCAGCCAATCAACAAGCGTTTCACTGGTTTGCCCTTAGAAGCCATCACAGCCATGCCTACTAATGGCAAGGCTGTGATTGGTCAGTGCATCATGTGACCCAGCCTCTTTATAAGCTGGAGTCACAGTGCTGCAGTCACATGCTCCTTGGGTTAGTGTAGGGAAAGGAAGCTGAAAGCTGGAGGGAGAGATTTGAGACATTTTAAGACCTGATCCTGCATACTGAGATAGATTACTTTACTACTGCTGTCTGTGCTGTTGCTCTGAGGACAGATAGCAGAAATTAGAGATTTCACATACCGCTGC
>BLSH010101080.1:8752-36120 GCA_018402905.1 Glandirana rugosa | reverse complement strand
ACCTCGGGGCGGGGGAGAGAGGGGACTAACCGACTGACTGAAACTCACTGTCGGCGACCTCGGTTACCACGGAGTCGGTCCTCCTCACAGGGCCTATCGAATCTGTGAGCACCTGTAGCGACCTCTCTCTACCCCGAGTCCATTCATTAATCTCCCACGACCCCTTCGACGATGTGTGTCTTCCAAAAATTAACGTTACGTATCTTACGTAATTCCATTTTTTGGAAGACGGAAATGTTGGGGAAATTGGCGAATTGTTGGCGGGGTATCTGTTAACTGCAGATGTCCCGCCAACGAATTAAGACCCTCCTGCAGATAACTGGGCGCGCGGGAGCCGCGATTCTGGGAGGACGTCAATAGACGTCCTCCCAGAATTAAGCAACCGCCCTGTAGACGTCAATTGTCTATGGGGCGGTTGTTAAGCGGTTAAAGGGGTTGTAAAGGCAGAAGGTTTTTTACCTTAATGCATTCTATGCATTGCAATTAAAAACCTTCTGTGTGTAGCAGCTTCCCCAGCACCCTCTAATTACTTACCTGAGCCCCATCTCTCTCCAGCGATGTCCACGAGTGTCTAAGCTATCCGGGACACTCCTCCTGGCTGAGGCACCATTGGCTCCAGCGGCTGTCACTCAAAGTCAGTCAGCCAATCAGGGGAGAGAGGGGGCGGGGCTCCATGTCTGAATGGATACACGGAGCTCTGACTCGGCCCGGGTGCCCCCATAGAAAGTTGCTTTCTATGGGGGCACTCGATAGGAGGGAAGGGACAGGAGCAGCAAAGAGGGACCCAAGAAGAGGAGGATCCAAGCTGCTCTGTGCAAAACCAGCTGCACAGGAGCTAAGTAAAACATGTTTATTATTTAAAAAAAAAAAAAAAACAATTGACTTTACAATCACTTTATTACCTGCCATGGCTGCCATGCTTCATATTGTGGTGCAGCAAAAATTATGCCCACTGTCTTTTTTGGCAAGTAATACAACCTGCTAAATGTGACCCATTCATGTGAATGAGGCTGTGTAGCAACCACACACTGTATGTGTTTGCATTGCTGTGGTTAAAAATAAGCAATAAGGAGGTGATATTTAGCCTCCACACCCCCTGTCCAACATCCTCTGTGTCCTGTGTAATTGGCATGTCTTGGTGGACATAGAGTCTGCGGTACCCACCGCTGGCCACCCGATGTGTATTATCACAGCGGCAGGGGGTCGCTGGCGGCGCGCACGAGCACCCCAGAAGTGTCAGATCATGTACTAGGTATGTGATCTGGCGCAGAGTGGCTGCCCTGCCACAGTATATCTGAGGTGGGCGGTTGTTAAGTGGTTAAAAGCCTCCCTGTTACGGACATTGCAAAAAGCCTAGGACTGCTGCTCTGCTGGGTGCTGCCACCTTGGATGTATTGTCAGCAGCCCCAACAGACTCAGAGCTGTCACTTAAGTGTTACTCTTTAGTATTCCTATTAACTGCTTCCCCAGCAGCTACATAAAAGGTTATGTAGAGAGGACAGGGGAGGGGCAGAGGAGCTGGGCCAGCACAGAGAGTAACTAGACAGTCCCAGAAGAGAAGAGGGTTAGATGTGCAAGAAGAGGAGTGACTAGTTACATTTTTCTAGCAAGTTCAAAAGGCAGATTGCAAATGAATGAAAAATTATTTATGGAAAGGAAAAGCACTGCAAGTATTTGATTTTACTGTGCTTTAACCTGCACATTTTTAATGTGGTGACGGAGTCTCTTTAATCACTTATTTGATTATCTGTTTGTACTTTAATTTTACAGGTCAAGTGTAATAACATTGCATTGTACCTTTAGCCCCATTTCCCGTGGGCCCATTTCCTCCGGTTTCCAAAGTGAATTTAATGTCAGGTTCTAGCATTAATATCTGGCATAAAGCCCAGTAATGTACGTGTTCAGTAAGAGTCAGCTGTGTTCAAACCCAGTGACAAAGAGAGACCATATAAATGAAAGAAGAGGAAAAACTGGTTTGTAGTTAATTGAAAAACCAAAAGCAGAAGCCCAACTAATAAAGAGATCCTTCACAGAAGTGAGAAAATCTGCTACAGACTACGGACTAAAGGGATACTAACAAAACAACGAAGGTGCGAAAACTGTGTTGTGCTTATACAAAATGTATCACTGAAATATTTTTAAGTGAACCGGTCACTAGAATATGCTTCATATTTCTTTTAACCACCTCCTAACCGCCATATAGTAAAATGACAGGCACAAAGTGGCTCCCTTGTCCTGGGACCACGTCATATAATGCCTTGCAGCGATTGGTGGTGCACTGTGCTCCTGGCTCAATATTGGTAAAGAGCCAATGACGAGGCTCTTTACCCATGTGATCATCAGTGTCCAATCACAGCTGATCACATATAAACATGGAAATGTCGGTTATTGGCTGTCCTGTCCTCACACTGACAGAGTGTGAGGAGAGGAGAGCTGATCAGCTGCATTTTCTCACATGGGAGATTTGCACAGATAATCAGGGCACTGATTATCAGTGCAGCCCCAACCGTGCCCAGTCAGTGCCCAGCAGTTACATAGTTAGTTAGGTTGACAAAAAAGACACAAGTCCATATAGTTCAGTGGTCCCCAAACGGTAGCCCTTTGCTTGCCTTTATCCGGCCCTTAGGGTAGTATTCTTTCCACTGATACAAGACACTATTCTGCCATCTGACACCGACAATGGAGCACCATTTCTCCCAATGACACCATTAATGGGGCACTATTCCTCCCTATGATACCAACTATATGGCACTATTTCTCTCCTAATACCAGATGTTTACTCCCACTGATGCCAGGAAAATTTCCACTCCCGCTGGCCACAGTCCGGCCCTCCTAGAGTCTGAAGGGCAATAAACTAGCCCTTTGTTTAGAATGTTTGGAGACCCCTGATCTAGTTCAACCAATAAATTGGCAGTGATGCCAATCGGTGCCCAGCAGCAAAGCCAATCAGTGCCCATTAGTTAAACCAATCAGTGCTCATTAATGATGCCAGTCAGTGCTGTCCTTCAGTTCCTGCTCATCAGTGCTGCCCATCAATGCCCATCAGTGCCGCCTATCTGTGCTGCCTATCAGTGCCCATAAGTGCCACCTATCAGTGCTCACCAGTGCTGCATATCAGTGCCGCCTATTAGAGCATCCTCATCAGTGCCCATTAGTGCTGCCTCATCAGTGCCCATATCAATGCAGCTTCATGAGTGCACATTAGTGAATGAGAAAAAATACATACAAAATTTTGTAACAGAAGCTAAGAAAAACTTTTTTTTTCAAAATTTTCGGTCTTTTTTCATTCTTTATGTAAAACATTAAAAAAACCCAGTGGTGGTTAAATGCCACCAAAACAAAGCTCTATTTGTCCCAAAAAAATTATAAAAATTTTGCATGGGTACAGCATTGCATGACCGTGCAATTGTCGTTCAAAGTGCAACAGCGCTCAAAGCTAAAAATTGGCCTGGGCAGGAAAGGGGTGAAAGTGCCCATTATTGAAGCTGTTAAAGTTGAGCTTTTTTAAATCCCTGCTTGTGTGGATGAGGGAATCTGTTTATTTTTATTTTTTCAAATAAATAAATGATATATGGCCAGCCTTAGAATTTAAGATGCCTGACTGACTCTAACTTTTAGACCACTGATTCAGACCTCTTTTTTTCCTCACAAACATGATGGTAAATCCCAGTTGTTTCAATAGGTGGCCCCATTGGATGATTTCTCCTCTAGTCTTATTTCAGTGACAACTGTCAATTTTGGATTTTCCACTGCTTTCAGTGACAATGGTCACCAGTACAATTAGAGAGAGTGAGGCCACAGACAGCAATAAACACCTGACCAGACAATATGTGGGAGAAACGCTCCAATAGTAACAGACATAAATATTAATGCATTTCCTCCGTAAATTAGGAGAAGGCTGGAACCCCTGTGAGATTTTTATTTAGTGTCCCTGTTGCAGACTATCCCTCACTTCCTATCTGATGAAATCTTTGTCAGCAGAACAGGAAATAGGGCTAAAGGCCCGTACTCACGGTCCGATTATCGGTCAAAAACGGTCGTCCAACAGCCTGTTGGCAGAAAATCCGATCGTGTGTACGCACGAGTCTACAGCCGATTTCCAATCATCATCCAACAGGCGTTGGATGACGAGACTAGAAAACTTGTGTTGGCCAATAAGTAGTTGGCCGATTGTTGGCTCGTGTGTACAGAAGTTGACCAACCAAAAGTTGGAAGTACAAACACGCATGCTCGGAATCTAGGAAGTGTTTGGTCTTGTAACCTGTGTTCGTAATTCACAAATCACATTCACCTGAACTTCCTTGTTATACGCTCGGAACACGTCACTACGTTGGCCGAGTACTTGATTCACGTTAGTACGCTAGACCAAGCCACCGTTGCCCAATTTGGACAAAAGTTGGACGTTCGGTTAACCAACCATCGGCTCGTGTGTACGAGGCTTAAATAGGGATGGGCTTGTGAGTTCAACCAGAACATCTGCTGTTCATTTGTTCAGGGAAACCCGAACATTATGGGGCATTCGCGACAATTTCGTGCGCCCCATGTTTTCAAATGGCGGCGTAATGCCGCCCGCTGTTTGGCCAAAGCATGCACATGCCTGCTGTGAGAGCTTTGCTTGGCTAAAGGCAGAGTCCCTTTAGCCAATCACTGCACAACAGCCTCAATCCACGCCCCACACTATATAAAGCCACTTGTATAGCGGCTCTATGTAGTGTTTCGCCGTTGTTAGAGAGAGAGCGTAGGTTCCTGAATACAGGCAGGTTAGATGGCTAGCTTTAAAAAGTTGTTAAAAAAAAAAAGAAAAAAAGTCCAGAAAATAGATAGATAACTATATAGATCGTTAGAAATCTAAAATATATGTGTCAGTTAGTGCAGACAGGTTACTGTAAGGAAAAAAACAAAAAATACGGGAAAAAAAAAAAAAAAATATATATATATATATACATACACACACAGCGTATTGAGTGTGCACTATATATCTGTACATAAGGTATATAGTACACTTGGCGTGGTGTATTAAAAAAAAAAAAAATATATATATATATATATATATATATATATATATATATATACAGTTTTTAACCCCTTAACCCCCAGAACCCTTTTTTACATTTGTTGTTTACAAGTTAAAATCTGTTTTTTTTTATAGAAAATTACTTAGAACCCCCAAACATTATATATATTTTTTCAAACACCCTAGAGAATAAAATAGAAATCATTGCAATACTTTTCGTCACAAGGTATTTGCGCAGCGGTCTTTTTTTGGAAAAAGAATCACTTTGAGTTAAAAAATAAGGCAACAGTAAAGTTAGCCCAATTTTTTGTATATCGTGAAAGAGGATTTTACGCTGAGTAAACAGATACCATACATGTTACAGTTGAAAATTGCGCATACTCGCGGAATGGCGACAAATTCCAGTACTTAAAAATCTCCATAGGCGACGATTTAAAATTTTTTAACGGTTGCCAGGTTAGAGGTGCAGAGGAGGTCTTTTACTAGAATTATTGCTCACACTCTGGCGATCGCGGCGATACCACACATGTGTGGTTTGAACACCGTTTTCATATGCGGGTGCGACTTACGTATGCATTTTCTTTGCTGCACGAGCTCACGGGGACGGTGGCGCTTTAAATTTTTTTTTTTTTCCATTTTTTTATTTATTTTATTTTTTCTTTTAACACTGTTCCTTTAAAAAAATCTGATCAAACATCCTTTTTGATAGTAATTTATGATGACAGGTACTCTTTATTGAGGAATGGGGGGTCTAAAAGACCCCCCATCCCCCCTTTACACTTCACACTATTCAGATCGCCAAAAACAGCGATTCTGAATACTGTCATTTTTAAAAAAACGGTGCTGTTAGCCGCCGAGTAAACCGGAAGTAACCTTGTAATGTTGCTTTTGGAAATGTACAAAGGAGTCCTGATCAAAGCAGATTCCGGCTTCCATAGGGACTCCACACAGCCGGTGGATGTGCCGGATCGGAGCTCCGATCTCCCGGTGGGACGGGAGGCTGGAGAAGAGCGGCGGACGGTGGAGGAAGGGGAGATGTCCCCTCCCGCTGCCCGGGATAATGACCGAGCAGCTCCTGAGCTCTAAAAAAATGGTATCAGGGTATAGCCTGTTGCTGCAGACCATTTATAAACAGTGATTCAGGTTAAGTGGTTAAACTAATTTACAACAGCAGGTCCCGTTCCTGCGTCAAAAGTAACTGCAAGGGGTTACAGTGTTCTGGCACCGCCAGCACCCAAGGCCCAAATTTTTCACCACCTGTTTGACTGGGGGCTTTCGTCACAATTTGTAAACTAATTTACAACATCAGGCCCAGTTCCTCCATCCAACAAGAGTAACTGCAAGGGGTTACAGTGTTCTGGCACTGCCAGCACCCAAGGCTAGTGTTGCACGGAATGGAAATTTTGGTACCGAAACAGAAAATGCACTAAACCGAAAGTCAAAAAAATGAAAAAGTTTTTAAAAAATATTTATATTTTTATATACAATTGTCATATGCTGATTGGTGACACTGATTGGCACTGATAGGTGGCACTGACAGGTGCCAATGGATTGTACTAGCAGGTGGCACTGATTGGCACTGACAGGTGGCACTGGATGGTATTAGCAGGTGGCACTGACAGGTGGCGCTGATTGGCACTGACAGGTGACCTTGGATGGTACTGGCAGGAGGCACTGGGATATGGCACTGATTGGCACTGTTTGGCACTAACAGGCAGCACTGGATGGTACTGGCAGATGGCATTGATTGGCACTGACAGGTGGCCCTGGATGGTACTGGCAGGTGGCACTGGCATGTGGCACTGATTGGCACTGACAGGCAGCACTGGATGGTAATAGCAGGTGGCACTGATTGGTACTGACAGGCAGCACTGGATGGTACTGGCTGGCACTGGCAGAAGAGATGAGTAGATTCACAATGCACAGAGCAGCGCTGCTTGTACGAGCCGCTCTGTGCATGAAACGGTGACCTAATTACACTGGAATGCAGAGAATGCAGAGAGAGAGCTGTCAGATTTTCTCTGAGATCGGAGGTGAGTGGGACTGAACAACTAATGCCCGCATCTCGCCCACCTCCCGACATCAAGTTGAAGATCTGACAGCTCTTTGTGCATTCTCTGCATTCCAGTGTAATTAGGTCACACTTTTATGCAGAGCGGCTCGTACAAGCAGCCCGCTCTGTGCTTTGTGAATCTTCTCATCTCCCACATACATTGCGGGGTATGTGATGCAATGTACGGTACCCACCCCCTTTTCGGTATCGGCCCGTTCTTTTGTTTTGGCCGATACCGAAAACACCAATTTTGGCCGAAAATGACTATAATTTTCGGCTGCCAAAATTTCGGTGCATCCCTACCCAAGGCCCAATTTTTCACCACCCGTTTGACTGGGGGATTTTATCACAATTTTTAAACTAATTTACAACAACAGGGTCCGCGCCAAAATTTAAAAACAAATGACGTGGGGTTCCCTCTCAAAATCCAAACCAGGCCCTTGAGGTCTGGTATGGAATTTACGGGGAACCCCGTGCCAAAATGTAAAAAAAAATGACGTGTGATTCCCCCCAAAATCCAAACCAGGCTCTTCAGGTCTGGTATGGAATTTAAGGGGAACCCCGCACCATTTTTAAATGACGTAGGGCCCCCCCAAAATCCAAACCAGACCCTTCAGGTCTGGTATGGATTTTAAGGGGAACCCCGTGCCAAATTAAAAAAAAAATGGCTTGAGGCCCCCCACAATCCAAACCAGACCCTTATCTGGGCACGCAGCCCAGGCATGGCGGGAGGGCGTGGGGACGAGCGAGCTCCCCTCCCTCTGAACCATACCAGGCCACATGCCCTCAACATGGGAAGGATGCTTTGAGGTCACCCCCAAAGCACCTTGTCCCCATGTTGATGGAGAGAAGGGCCTCATCTTCACAACCCTGGCCGGTGGTTGTGGGGGTCTGCGGGCAGGGGGCTTATCAGAATCTGGAAGCCCCCTTTAATAAGGGGACCCCCAGATCCCGACCCCCCATTGTACCTCTACCCATTCCCCAAAAAGGAGTGTCGTGTAAAAATAGAAGTCCTTTACTTTGTAAAATAGCTCTTTCTTCTTCCCAGTGACGTAACCGAGTGAACCCTCATGATGTCAGAAGGGGGCGGGTCACCCATTTACATCACTGGGTGGCCCTGTCCCTTCTTATAAAAGAACTGTCATTGTGAAGACCGCCCATTCTGTGAGACGCGCAGGGGCCGGACTGCAGCAGTGGTGGTGAAAGAAGAAAGAAGATGAAGATTAAAGACGAAGAGAAGAAGCAAGAAGACTAAAAGAAGAAGCAGAAGACCAGAAGAAGGACCGAGCCAAGAGAAGATGGAAGAAGAAAGAAGAAAGAGCTATTTTACAAAATAAAGGACTTGTCAAAAACTGCCTCTTGTTTTTTTTTAAACTACACTCCTTTTTTGGTGAATGGGTAGGGGTACAATGTACCTCAAACCTATTCACATAGAGGGGCAGGATCTGGGGGCCCCCTTATTAAAGGGGGCTTCCAGATTCCGATAAGCCCCCACAAAAAAAATTTGGCATGGCCTTTCCCCTAATATCCAAACCAGACCCAAAGAGCCTGGTTTGGACTGGGGGGGGCACACACCTTTTCTCAGCAATTTTTTGTATATTGACGGAAACCGGCAATACATTACAGCCGCTATTTTAAATGACAATTTTTCCTATGGAAATGTCATTTTGCTCTGGCTATGTTCTACACCACAGAGATGCGCCGTTTTACACACAGACTAAGGACACCCCCCAGGCACTATATTTAAAGGAATTTTTCTTTTTTTTTTCACTTTAAGCATTATTAAAATCACTGCTCCTGAAAAAACAATTGATTTAAAAACTTTTTTTTTTTGCATTGATACATGTCCCCTAGGGCAGGACCCAGGTCCCCATACACTTTTTAGGGCAATGACATTGCATATAAGACTTTAAAATGAGCACTTTTGATTTTTCATGTTCGGGTCCCATAGACTTTAATGGTGTTCGGATGTTCGCCCTGAACTTTTTGTCTGTTCACATGTTCTGGTGCGAACCAAACCGGGGGGTGTTCGGCCCATCGCTACTCTCTAAGCATTGGATAGCATTAAAAAGACTTATCCTTCTCCACTGTATCCAAAGCAGTGACCCCACCCCCCTTGTGCCAGGGGCATGCTGGGCTGACGATGACACAAAGGAACGGAGGTCACCCGGTGTGACATCATTGGTTGACCCCCACCCCTTAGTTTTAAGAGCTGTCAGACGACGGGAGCCTTCGGCGGGAGTGGACCATTTTTTTTTCTGGTCGGTGGTGGCAGCAGGTGGCATGATTGGTGAGGGATTTACTTCAGGGGACATCGTTTTTGTTCAGCATGGGGACAAGGTGCTTTGGGTGGGAGCAGAGCCCCCCTGCCCCAAAGCAGCCTCCCCCCACATTGAGGGCATGTGGTCTGGAATGGTTCAGGAGGGGAGGTGCTCATTCATCCCCTCCCTTTCCTGAATTGCCAGGCTGCATGCTCGCATAAGGGTCTGGTATAGATTTTGGGGGTACCCCATGCCATTTTAAAAAAATAATCTTGGCGTGGGGTTCCCCTCAAAATCATACCGGATCTGGTTTGCATTGGAGGGGGAAGCCATTTTTTCCACAATTGTTTCTATTTCTGGAAATTCTTTTTTTTTTTACATACAGCTGATGACTCATTGGTTGTTAAGGACACAAAGGCTGCTTGCTCCTTAACAAACGGCTTTTCACAGACACAACCGCTCCCTTCACTTCCTCCTTTCTGGAGTCTCTGATGTCTATGGACTCACACAGCCTGACTGAGAGTGCTGGCCAGAAGAATAAGAAAGTACGCTTTCTGTGTAATATTTCATAGAGCGGGCAAGTATTATATAAAAAAATAGCCTTTAGTATCACTTTAACCACTTAAGAACTGCCTACCGGCAATGTACTGTGGATGGGCGGCCCGTGCAGGAAAGGCAACAAACTGGTGCGTCGATGCCTGCTTCCTGGTTTAAGGCATGCAGAGTTGTTCTTCCCCACCATGCGTGTGCACAGCTGGAGTCTGTCACCAGCTCCAGACCAATGATTCATGACCAGGACCTGCTGATAGGTGTCCAACTACAGCCTATAGCCCTGTGTTGACAATCAACACAGGGCACTGTACAGAGGGAACAATCTCTCTGTTTCTTATCCCTACAAAGCAGGGATAAGAAACAAAGCGATCTTTAAAAAAGAGCAGCACACATGACATGACACATTGTCAGGTACGCATTTAACCCCTCGATCGCCCTAGATGTTAACCCCTTCCCAGCCAATATCATTACTACAGCGACAGTATAAAGTATTATCAATAATCACTGTATTAGTGTCACTGGTGATGTCAGTGGCAGTCAGTCAGTCAGCAAGCCGTTGATCACCACCATTAGTAGTATAAAATAAAAAAAAATCCTATATACAGTATATATATATATATATATATATATATATATATATATATATATATATATATCCCATAGTTTGTAGACACTATAACTTAAATATACACTTATTGAGATTTTTTTCCCAAAACATGCAGCAGAATAAATTTATGAATTTTTTTTTTTATTATTATTTGATGTTTTATAGAGGAAAGTAAAAAATATTGTTTTTGTTTTCAAGATTTTCAGTCTTTTTTTGTTTTTATAATAAAAAATTAAAAACCCAATGGTGATCAAATACCAGCAAAAGAAAGCTCTATTTGTGTGAAATATATATATATAGTTGTTTGGGCATAAAGTTGCATCACTGCGCAATTGCTAAAAAGCAAAACATGTCCTGGTCATGAAGGGGTTAAAACCTTCCCAAAACTGAGATTTATCCTCACTTCCTGTCTTTCTGGTTTAACCAGACAGTAAGGGACAGGAACAGGGATACACAAAAATAAAAAATCTGACAAGGGTTCCAGGCTTCTGATCTCTCTTAAGCATGGTACACACTACTAGTTTTTTTTTTTGTTTAACCCAGCAGGACTGAGCAAAAAAAAACTGACAGCTCAGGAGCTGTACTCAGCTGTACTAACTATGTAATGTTGGTACAGCGATCTCTCCAGTGAGCTATTGTGTTCTAGCAGGGGGACGCCCCCCCCGCCAGAGCACTCCGGTCTGCGCTCTGGCAGCCAATAAGCAGACTTTTTTCGGTCATGCCGCTTCAACATTCGGCTGGCTTCTGTCGTACTGGCTGCAGTACATACAGGCCGAATGTCGGCTGGTTTCTACTAAACCAGCCGATGGCGTCCGACATGCGGCCAGTGGCGGCTGGTGCTAGAGGATTTTGGGGGGGGCACGGGTGCCGCAGCTTCTGTCTTCACCCAGTCTTCTGTCTTCACCCAGTCTCAATGCTGGTATTGCAGGGTGGAGGGCTCAAGGCGCAGTGCTTTGCGCCCCAAGGACAATATAAAACTGGCCAATTGGGGCCTCGGGATGTGGTCATGTGCCTGTGAGGGGGTGAGGGACCTGGTAGAAACCTATTGGTCTGGCACCCCGCACAGTGCATGGCCACACAGATGGTGGGAGCTGGGGCGGGGGGGGGGGGTGGCGGTGCCCCTGCGCCCCTTGTGGACCAGCCACCACTGCATTTGGCCCATGTGTACTAAGTAGAATGGAGCCCCAGATTTCCAGTTTTCTAACCCTTTCACCTTCTATCCAAAACTAGAGAAAGAACTAGGGGAAAGAACTTCATCATCCCAGCATGGTTTCCCTTAAGACACTGACTTCATTAGCATTGGATGTGAAGAGTAATTACTTTTTTTTTATCTGCCCTTTCTTTCAAATCAGATCCCTTTCCTTCCTGTATAAAGAGCAAAACTAATATACATGGTGCCCCATCGTACGTGGGAAGACAATCCACATACGCTCAGCGGTATAAATAACTGTGATTCAGCTTAAGCGTTGTGGGTAAGTATAGCCGCATTTGGACAGTTATGATGTGAAGTCTGCAGAGAAAGCTTTAAGACAGAATTTGCAGTCATTTAAAGTCACCTTTGGGGGGGAGTTAGACGTCGAGCAAGACTCCTTATCTATTTTTTTTACTCTGACTTTCACAGCTTACGGTAGAAAACCAGTTTTATAACCAACAGCTACTGTACATCAAAATATTGAAATTCTGTTTTAAATGTCGTTTACCGGAGCAGCAGCTTTGCGCCAGTAATTGCCTTGTCAATCACTCCGCTTCCTACTGCTCGAGAAATAACAGGTTGGAATAAAATGTGGTGTTTTTTTCTCCAGATAGCAATAAAAGTCAGTTATATAAATAGTATGGAACCTCGAATACTGTGCTTCAAGAACAAGAAACACTTATAAAGAACCTGCCAGACCCAACTCTGCATCCTTTCATCCTGAGAGACTGACGCACACACATCTATATGTACAGTACTAGTGCGTGTAGATCTATAGATAGAAGCAAACGCGCATGTGTTTGTGTGTGTGTATATATATGTATGTGTGTATATAGATATATATACACATACATACAGTCGTGTATAAAAGTAAGTACATCCCACAGAAATTGTTGACTTTTTCAATATACTGTATGTAAACAGGAAAACATTAGATCTTCGATTCACTTTTGTAGGTATTCAAATAATACCTACAAACAGGGCATTTTTCAGCAGGAATGCAGGGGGAACGCAGCTCTCACACCTCTAGCACTGAATGTATGCAATGACAAGGGGTGCTGGGATGTGATGGGGGGGTCTATTGATGTTGGTGCTGGGGGATCTATTGTTGCTGGAGGGGATCTTTTTATATGTGGCGGTCTGATGTTGCTGGGGAGGTCTGTTGTTGCTTGTGGTGATCTATTGTTGCCAGGGGAGCTTATGTTTCGGGGGGGTTATTTGTTGCTGGAAGGGTTCTACTGTTGAGGGAGGGGTCTATTGTTCCTGGCTGCTGGAGAGTCTATTGATGCTGGTTGCTGGGAGATCTGCTTTTGCTACCGGGGATCAATTGTTGCAGGGGTCCTATCAGTGGCCACCCATCCATAAGGGGAGCAGGGGTACCACCCCCCTATCCATGCACCACGGCCCCTAATCTACATGCAGGGCGCCAGACACATGGATTCAAATTTTGTTTTTGGAAGCACGTGACTAGAGTCTGAGGCTCTAATTGGCTTCAAAAAAAGGTGGGCTTGGGGCACCCATCCAGTTGTGTGACAATAGCGAATTAATATTTGCTATTGTCTTCCTGATTCTCCTCCCAACCATTCAGGAAGCTGGTCTTAAGACCCGATTGGCTGAGAGGAGAAGCGACCATATTGGCCATCAAAAAACAAGTATCAGGCGCATCAACAGGTGCATAGAGTCCCCATCCCTATTGTTAACCATCAAAGTCCAGAACAAAGTACATAATAGTCCAATAATGTGAATAAAAAAGAGAAGAAATCCGGTATATACACCCAGGGCTGCTCTCATGTGAGAGAAAGCCAAAACCGCACCTGTAGACAAGAAACAAAAAGGAGGCGCCTCTAAGTGTAAACCGTAAGAAATTTTAATAAAAAGACATCAGCCAATTGGCTACTCACAATTCCAATTAGACACCACTACTGACTCCCAGGGACTACTAATAGATGGCGGCACACCATCTTGGATAGCCTGATGAAAGAGCGCGACTGCCTTCACATTGTGGTCTGTACGCTCTGAAACGCGTCGCAGATTGAAGACCTCACCCCGCTGCGACCAGTGCAGCCAAGCCTTGTCCTGGAATCCCCCGGCTGCCGGCACGGAGACAATCGTTCCTACCATCCACGAACGACTCCACGAACGGACAGTCCCACGAACGGACGGCCCCACTGACGATCCCATCCGCACAGATGACTAGCTGCTTACTAGATCTCGGTGAATTGATGCCATACTCTTCACCGGTTGAGTATTCTCCTGGTTCCATGTGCCATATCCTTTTTTAGTCATGTGAGTAGCCAATTGGCTGATGTCTTTTTATTAAAATTTCTTACGGTTTACACTTAGAGGCGCCTCCTATTTGTTTTTTATATTGGCCATCAAGGAGGAAGTGGGGAGAAGGATATTCAGGGGAAGCCAACGAGGAGCAGGAGACACAGGAAGGAACTGAAGCTGCCCGCGACCTAGATGGGGTAAGTGCGGGGCTGGTGGGCGGAAGAGCAAGTGAACAGTGGGGGGGTGGCGGGTGATTTGTTTGCCGCCCCCACCCAAAAAAAAAATGGAGCACCAGCCGCCACTGGGTCCTGTGTTGCTGGGGGGGGTCTATTGTTGCTTTGGGAATTTATTGTTGCTGGACGGGGGTATATTGCTGCTGGCTGCAGGGGATCTATTTTTACTGCTTTTCTTGTTATTACCAAATTCCATACAGATTACTTAGCATGCCATAATGATACTTGGCTCTGTATTCTCTAAATGAGGCGGTGCTGGGAGGTGGCTAGGGAGTGGAACCAAAGGACAGTGCTCAGAGGTGAATAGGGGGCGGAGAAAAGACGTGACCCAGAAGGGGAGTTCCTGCATCTGTCCTCTGAGAAAAAAACTCTGCCTACAAATAAAGGTGAACAAATTACATAAAACTGGCATAGTGTATTCAACTTTATTATCAAAATAGGGGTCTCCAAATTTTGTAAACAAAGAGCCAGTTTATTCAAATGTTGGAGGGGCTGACTGCGGTCAACTGGAGTAGAAAATGTTATAGCATCAGTGAGAGTAAACAATTCCCCTTCTTTGGTATATCAGGGAGGACTATTATCCCATTGTTGGTGTTAGTGGGAGGAATAGTGCCCCACTGTTGGTGTCAATGGGAGGAATAGTGCCCCAACATTGATGTCATTTGAAGGAATAGTGCCTCATCTTTGGTTTCAGTGGGAGGAATAGTACCCCATCGTTGTAGTTAGTGGGCAAAAGATGACACTTCATTAGATGCCAATGATTAGATCCTCCTTAGGTCTTGTTCTCATGAATGGCAGCCCTTGCCACCATTCTGAAAAGTGGTGGATCAATTTTCAGAGGGTGTTTGGTGCTATATAGCCTCCTCACTGTTTGATTTAATGCTAAAGGGGCTGAACCAGTGCACCATAAGATGGTTGTGGCGTGGCCCCATACAGTTAAATGAGTTGTGTTTGATGGTGAAACCACTTGCCAAATGCAACATGTAGTTCAATTTATGCTGTGGCTTTGAAGCAAAGCATCATTACTGGGGCATGTGTACAGCCCTTCTTTAAGTGGGCAGTTAGGGGGCAGTAAAACATTGCAAGTATTGCTTCCTCACCACCAGTCAGTAGCCTCTGGAGCTCGATACAAATGCAGATCGGGCTTCAGAGACAAATCTACCCACGCTGAGAAAAAAAATAGGGTAAATCCAAAATTTGAGTTGCATTTAGGTTTGTATTTTAGAGTAGTATTGAGGGGCATTAAAAATGCCCCAAACCAGTGTTTAGAGAGGGGCTAACTGTCATAATTTATGCACATAAACATGCATGTAAATTTATTTCAGTCTCCAGAAAAATGAATAGTCTAGCCAATAGAATCAGTTTACACATTTATGCTTCTAAGTGCCATATACCACTAAGCACCCATCATTATTTGCTAAAACAAGCAGTAGCTGGCAGAAAATTCCAGCGTAGAAAGGAGTATTTTAATACACCTGTGTGAGGCAAAGCCTAAGCGGGGATTTCCTTCACATTGAAAAGTGATCTTCTTACTTCCTGTTGAGTCTACAGGGCATGGATTGAAGATAAATCTCACTAATGAAATACAGATGGCAAAAAAGGCCTACTCCAGAATTTCTCGGTCTTTTTACAGTCAAAGCACCCTATAAAAATATGCACATCTCGGGGCACCCTATTTTACTGCTACAGGGAGGCAGCTGTGTGGCGGATCGCGTCTATAAACTGTAAGGGATTAGCTCAATAGCTAGGTGTGCAGGACCCCCTGGATGGGTCACAGCACAGTGAAGTAGGCACAGACAGACAGCAGGCTCTTTCTGAAAGCAAAAATTGTGGTTTATTTACACGTCTGTGGTTACAAAGTGCAGGCATCAAAACAGGTAAAAGAAAACAAAACAGAAAAGAAACCCTTGCCACTTTGGGCATCTAACTACAAAGACACAGGAACCTGATTACTTGTTCTGCCACAGCCTTCTGCTGGCCAGACAGTTGGCAGTCACACAGAAATAAACAGAGGCTTTTAGTCACACTGACCTAATCTCACCATTCAGCGGTATTGCTGCTCCCTAGTCTGCAATGCACAGAGATCTGGTTCCAGGGTGGAGCCCCTTGTTGAAGCAACCTTGGAGTTTTATATAGCCCTGAGTGGTTTATCTGTTGCACCTGAGCCCGTTAACCCTCATTGAGCCCAAACAGGCTCACTACACAGCACAACCACAAAAGCAATCACTGGGACAAATACACCTCCCACCCTAGACACAACCCATAGTTTTCCTGGCTTCCTGTC
Organism: Glandirana rugosa; assembly: GCA_018402905.1. Taxonomy (NCBI): domain Eukaryota; kingdom Metazoa; phylum Chordata; class Amphibia; order Anura; family Ranidae; genus Glandirana; species Glandirana rugosa. The sequence continues at coordinate 19,653 of BLSH010101080.1, read as the reverse complement.
ACGTACCCCCCCCTTGTTTCAACCCTTGGGTTGCCAGGCACACATGCACTCGGGACAAAGCATCTTCATTTCCCATTCTATCACTGGGACGATGTTTCACTGTAAAACTAAATTCTTAAAGGGCCAGGAACCACCTATTCACCCTCCTATTGGTCTCTTTGTTCTGTGCCATCCACTTTGATGGAGCATGAGCTGTTACTAGTTCAAATTGTCTACCTAAGAGATAGTACCAGAGAGAATCTAAACCCCATTTTGTCGCTAAACATTCTTTCTTAATGGTGGCATAATTTTCTTCATGGGCCTTCAATTTCCGGCTGAGGTAAATGACAGGGTGTTCTTCCCCCTTGAAATCCTGAGACAACACAGCTCCTAACCCAACATTTGATGCATCAGTCTGGACCACAAAGTCCCTTGAAAGGTCAGGCGAGTATAACACTGGCTAACTACATAAGGCCTGTTTAAGGCCTCAAAAGCTGCTTGTCAGCAACTTGTGCGACCAGAAATGTGTGGACTGCACAGAAAATACCAAACACCAGTGTAAATGAAATAAGATGATTTATCTAAAGGTAAGCAACAGTAATCCAAACGCACAACCCAAACAGCACAATGGTGAAAGTACTTAAACGTGAGTAAGGGAATGTTCAAACCGTAAACTTAAGACAGGCCAGGGTCATACACGGAAGATCAGTCAGAGGGAACCGGGAGCAGGACAAGACAGGATTCAGGGGTTCAGGCTTCAGGTTTTAGGATTCAGGTTTCAGGATGCAGGTTTCAGGATACAGGTTTCAGGATACAGGATACAGGTCACAGGATACAGGTCACAGGATACAGGTCTCAGGATACAGGTCACAGGTTTAAGAGGCACAGGGTGAGCAAACGCCAAGGCACCCAGCACATGGTAGACAGGCTCTATATGTCCTTCCTGTAATGAGCCTCAGGTGGAGACTCATGAGCCTCTGGTTGCTGGGAGACACCCGCTGGTGGCCACTGGAACTGCAGCCCATTTATACAGGAGTCACAAGCTGGAGGGATTATTCCTGGCAGTACCCCCCCCCCCCACTAAGGAGCGGCCTCAGGACGCTCCAAACAGCCGTAGGGGATCTAGTCCATAAGAAAATGCCCTTTACCATATGAGTCCACCAAAGGAGTTCCTTGAGAACTGAAGAAGCTGTGAGTCTCCAGCAAGATGCCCCACTGCCAAGATCCATCGGAGGGTAATGTGTCCCCCCCACCTGGATAATGCAACTGGCTGAGTGTACCACTGCCGGGGTCAGAAGACTGGCTGGGTGTCCTGCTGGCCGGATTCCCTGGGATGTAACACATTCGCAGCTTCGAGTCCCTCAACACAGTAGATACCCCAACACTGGGGTCACATGGGTTACCTTCAAATTTAGCCCTGGGGTCATGTGACAGTACTGGAATACAAACATCGCTGTGTCCTGTCATGACTGAATAGCTTGCCTGATCTCCAGGACTTGCACTGCGCATCAAAAACCATCCTGGGTCTCCTAGTACACCCGGAGCTGTGGCAGTCGCTCCCAGACCATGGCAAGGCACAGATCAGGACCATGAAGGCAAATGCAGCCATCAGTCATCAATGTTCTGTCTAGACCACCAGACTCGGGCGCCATAGGAGCAACACACCAGATCATTAGACTGGACAGCGGGCACTGGATCGTCAAACTGGACAGCAGGCACTGGATCGTCAGACTGGACAGCGGGCACTGGATCGTCAGACTGGTCAGTGGGCACTGGATTGTCAGACTGGACAGTGGGCACTGGATCGTCAGACTGGACAGCGGCCACTGGATCATCAGACTGGACAGTGGGCACTGGATCGTCAGACTGGACAGCAGGCACTGGAACATCATACTGGATGACGGGCGCTGGATCGTCAGGTACAGGGTCAGCGGGCACCGGGTTGTCAGCCACGGGATCAGTGGGCACCGGGTCATCAGGCATAGGATCAGTGGGCACCGGGTCATCAGGCATAGGATCAGTGGGCACCGGGTCATCAGGCACAGGATCAGCAGGCACCAGGTCATCAGGCCAATAGGTCAGTGGTCACCGGGTCATCAGGCACAGGATCAGTAGGCACCAGGTCATCAGGCATGGGATCAGTGGGCACCAGGTCATCAGGCACAGGATCAGCGGGCACCGGGTCATCAGGCACGGGATCAGCAGGCACGGGTCATCAGGCACAGGATCAGTGGGCACAGGGTCATCAGGCACAGGATCAGCGGGCACTGGGTCGTCGGGCATGGGATCAGCGGGCATCGGGTCGTCAGGCACTGGATCAGTGGGCACTGGGTCATCAGGCACTGGATCAGCCGGGCATCGGGTCATCAGGCACAGGATCAGCAGGCTGGAACAGATCGGCTGGCGTAGGAGCAGACTAGAACAGATCTGCTGGAGTAGGAGCAGACTGGAACAGATCGGCTGGTGTAGGAGCAGACTGGAACAGATCGACTGGCATAGGAGCAAACTAGAACAGATCAGCTGGCGTAGGAGCAGACTGGAACAGATCGGCTGGCATATGAGTAGACAGGAACAGATCGGCTGGCGTAGAAGCAGACTGGAACAGATCAGCTGGCGTAGGAGCAGACTGGAACAGATCGGCTGGCGTAGGAGCTGGCTGGAACAGGTCGGCTGGTGTAGGAGCAGGCTGGAACAGATCAACTGGTGTAGGAGCAGACTGGAACAGATTGGATGGTATAGGAGCAGACTGGAACAGATCAGCTGGTGTAGAAGCAGACTGGAACAGATTGGCTGATGTAGAAGCAGACTGGAACAGATCGGCTGATGTGGAAGCGGACTGGAACAGATCGACTGTTGTGGAGGCAGATTGCAACAGATTGGCTGGTGTAGAGACAGGCTTCAGCAGGTTGGCTGATGTGGAGGCAGACTGGGATGGATCTGCAGATGTGGAGGCAGACTGGAACAGATCAGCTGGTGTAGAAGCAGACTGGAACAGATCTGCTGGTGTGGAAGCAGACTGGAACAGATCGACTGTTGTGGAGGCAGATTGGAACATATTGGCTGGTGTAGAGACAGGCTTGAGCGGGTTGGCTGGTGTGGAGGCAGGCTGGGATGGATCGGCTGGTGTAGAGGCAGGACTGGATATTGGCTGAATTGTGCGAGTTGGAAAAAAACTTCTGTTTCTTTTTAGGTTTAACCACTGAAGTTCTGTACGTGGCTGCAGGGCTGTAAGTAGGGGGTGCAGCTGATGGAAGAGTATGGCTGGAGTATGGTAAAAAAGAGGGAGCGGTCGCTAAGGGGGATCTTTGTGGACTTGTTGTAAGCAGCGAAGAAGAGGTAAGTGGGTTAAAGGCTGGGTGGGTGCAGCAAGTGAAAGTGGGGTACTGATATTTGGTTGGTAGAGTATATTGGGCTGTGACTGTGGTTGCTGTAGGTGAAGGAGAGAGAGACCTCTGAACAAACTGGTGGCTAGTGGATCGATGCATGTCAACAGATACTGAGGAGGACAGATCCTTGTCTAACTAAAGAGTGTACTGTGTTGATAAAATCTAACAGAGCCTTTTGTGAAAATGCAGAGTAATGTTCCAAAAAATAACTTTTATTGTCTTCTAAGAGCCAGACAAGCGACACCACCTGACAGACATCAAAGGGCGGTTTATAATCATCACCGACAGTAGGAGTAATTGACAAAGCAAACTCTGCACACGCCTGAATCAAAGGCTGAACCTCTCCAAATGTCATAATGCCCTGATCAACTAGGGAATGAGCAAGACATATACATTCTAATAGCTGGTCACTGGTCCACTCCTTTAATATCTGGCTGCAATAGTCACAATCCTCTGTCAGCAGCAGAGAAAAATAAATAACCTCCTCTGAATGCACGTTATCACAACCAGGCAAAAACAAGATTGCTTTTCTGTGCAGCCACGTCTGGTCAGGACTGCCTTGGCATTATGTCAGCAACTGGTGCGACCAGAAATGTGAGGACTGCACAAAAAATACCAAACACCAGCGTAAATGAAATAAGATGATTTATTTAAAGGTAAGCAACAGTAATCCAAACACACAACCCAAACAGCACAACAGTGAAAGTACTTAAACGTGAATAAGGGAATGTTCAAACTGTAAGCTTAAGCCAGGCCAGGGTCATATACGGAAGATCAGTCAGAGGGAACCCGGAGCAGGACAAGGCAGGATTCAGGGGTTCAGGCTTCAGGTTTTAGGATTCAGGTTTCAGGATGCAGGTTTTAGGATGCAGGTTTCAGGATACAGGATACAGGTCACAGGATACAGGTTTCAGGATACAGGTCACAGGATACAGGCCACAGGTTTAAGAGGCACAAGGTGAGCAAACGCCAAGGCACCCAGCACATGGTAGACAGGGTTTATATGTCCTTCCTGTAATGAGCCTCAGGTGGAGACTCATGAGCCTCTGGTTGCTGGGAGACACCTGCTGGTGGCCACTGGAACTGCAGCCCATGGATCCAGGAGTCATCAGTGCCACCAGCTGGAGGGACTATTCCTGACACTGCTTCTGCTTGGGGGGTCCATTTTATCATGACAGACTCCTTCCCTTTTGTGAAATTGTTCAGGGGAGCAGTCTGTGAGGGAAAATGGGGAATAAAGTGGCGATAATAGCCAGCAATTCCTAAAATTACTCAAACCTGCTTCTTGCTGGTGGGGCGTGATCAACTCTGAATAGCCTCAACTTTGTTTACTTGGGGCTTTATTAGACCTCTCCCAATGGTATATCCCAGATACTTTGCCTCCTCTAGCACAATGGTACATTTTTTTGGATTGGCTGTAAACCTGGCTTTCCAGATGGAATCTAAGAGACTGAACCTTTCCCAATCCTCACTATGGATGACCACATCACCTAGGGATGCAGCAGCATAGGCTTGATGAGGCCAAAGGGTCTTATGCCTTACCTGTTGAAATGTGGCTGGAGCATTCTGTAACCCAAAAGGCATCCTCCGATACTGGAAAGATCCCTCTGGAGTTACAAATGCCGTTTTTCCCTTGACCGATTCCAAGAGAGGAATTTGCAAATACCCTTTGGTCAGGTCTAATGTCGACATATATCGGGCTGTCCCTAGGCGATCAATCAGTTCGTCTATGTGGGGCATGGGATAGGTGTCAAACTTAGTGATTTTATTGAAGTGGCGAAAGTCATTACAAAACCGCCAACTTCCATCTGGTTTGGGCACGAACACAATAAGACTGGACCAATCATTATGTGACTCTTCTATAACCCCCAGTTCACGCATTTTTTTTACTTCTTGGCAAATTGCCTCTCGCCAGGCTTCGTGAATTCGATAAGGTTTCAACTTGACCCTTTCCCCTGCTGTGGTGACAATGTCATGTTCAACCCCAGACATCAAACCTGGCAATTTTGAAATTTTCTCTTTATTTCAGAGCCCAAATTCTCTAGCTTCCCATTGCTGAGTTTTGGACAGAGTCTCCAATATCCCGTCTTCAGGAATAACCCGGTTAGGCGGAGCAGAAAGCGGGGTAGTCTCAGTGACCAAGGATTCCCTATTCTTCCTTGGTTTTAGCAAATTCAGATGATATATCTGCTCAGGTTTTCATCTTCCTGGTTGGCTAATTTTATAATTCACATCACCTATTTTTTCCAACACTTCATAGGGACCCTGCCATTTCGGTAGGAATTTACTTTTGACCGTGCGGACCAACACCCTATCACCAGGTGCAAAATAACAGACTTGGGCCCCACGATTGTAAATCCTCTGCTGAGCCAACTGGGCTTGTGCCAAATGTTCCTTCACAATAAGCATTACTTGCGCAATTCTGTCTTGCATTTGTGCCACATGTTCAATCACACTTCTATGAGAGGAACTCTCACTCTCCCATGTTTCCCTGGCAATGTTCAGTAGTCCCCGTGGGTGCCTCCCATACAGTAACACAAAAGGAGAGAATCCTGTGGACGATTGGGGAACCTCTCTGATGGCAAACATCAAATAAGGGAGTAGACAATCCCAATTCTTTCTGTCTTTATCAACCACCTTCCTCAGCATCTGTTTTAAGGTTTTGTTAAATCTTTCAACCAGCCCATCTGGTTGAGTGTGATACACTGAAGTACATAATTGGGTCACTTTAAGAAGTTTGCAAAACTCTTTGGTTACTCTACAGATAAACGGGATGCCCTGGTCAGTTAGTACTTCTTTAGGAAAGCCCACATGGCTGAAAACCTGAAACAGCTCTTTGGCAATGGTTTTGGCAGAGGTGTTTCGGAGAGGAATTGCTTCTGGGTAACGGGTGGCATAGTCCATTATCACCAAGATGTGCTGGTGCCCTTTAGCAGACTTCAGCAAGTGGCCAACCAAATCCATGGTGATCTTCTCAAAAGGGACCTCAATGATGGGCTGGGGTACCAAAGGACTGCGGAAATGAGGCATGTGTGCAGAAATCTGACACACTGGACAGGAGGAACAGTACATTTCCACTTCCTTTGTGATCCCAGGCCAATAAAACCTCTGGGTGATTCTTTCCCGTGTCTTTTCGGCTCCTAAATGTCCCTCAAGAATGTGCCCATGGGTGAGTTCTAAGACCAACTTGCGGTAAGGTTTGGGCACCACCAGTTGTTCCATGGTTTCCTCTACCCTCTGTGACACCCGGTATAACAGGTCCCTGTCCATGATGAAGTAAGGGAGGGCAATCCTCTCGTCAGAGTTAACTAATTCCCTTAATCTATTTTCACTACATTCTCCCGGGCCCTCAGTAATGTGGGGTCCTTCAATTGTTCAGTGGCAAAACTTTCTCTGTGTACCTGTAAAGGTAGAGGTTGCAGGCTCTTCCCTAGGTCCTGTTTTTTCCCCTGCTAATACTTATAAGGGAAAGTCAGGAGAATCCTCACATAGAGGATTCCTTAGTAGAACCTTCAGACTCTGAAGAACCACTTAATGGTAAATCTTGGCAATCCCAGAGCTCCCAGAATTTTGGAAAATCACTTCCCACAATGGTGTCATGTGGTAGTTGGGGAGCCAAACCCACCTGGTGACACAGGTTACCGAGGGAGGTTTCAAAGGATACCATAGTCACCGGATACTCTTGAGTATCCCCATGTACACAAATGATTGCCATTTTCCTACAGTGCAAGGTTTTTCCCACCACCAGTTCAGTTTTTACAAAGGTAACCAGGCTACCTGAATCCAACAATGCAACAACATTTTTATCATCTAAACACATTTTGCATAAAGGTTTCTCATTTCCCTTTACTGCAGTGCATGTAGTTGCACATAGGGACTTCCATCTCGCTGTAAGAAAGTCACAGTGCATTGGTTCATCAATAGCTGGGCAAAGTGCCGCTACATGTCCCTCTTCCCGACAATGGTAACAAAATTAACTTTCTAGTCACCTCCTGTGGGATTGGTCTTTCAAGCCGCTCTCGCCAGACATTAGAAGCAGTCCCAAAAATACCTTTAGTTCTCCCTTTTTCACTCTCTCCACCTACATCCCTTGGTGAAGTCTTACCCATAGCTGGGGATGGTCTGGTCTTGGGGTGGAAAGTCTGTGAGTCTCTGAGGGAAGACGTCTGATTCTCTGTTGTTAGGTACCTTTCCACAAGGTCTACACGTTTGTCTGCTGTTTCCAGATCTCCATGGCTCACCCATTTCTGCATGGTGGTAGGTAGAGACCTCAGACATTTGTCCATGACCACACGCTCCACAATTTTTGGACTTGACAGAGTTTCTGGCTGCAGCCATTTCCTGGTCAAGTGGACAAGGTCATACATTTGTGACCAGGGTGGCTTTCTCAGCCGATAACTCCAATTGTGGACATGCTGAGCAAGGACAGCCAGGGTTACACCCAATCATACCAATATTTTCAAACGATCATAGTTTTTTGCATCTGCCGGTTCCAAGTCAAAACAAGCCTTTTGGGATTCTCCAGATAGTAGGGGGGCCACTAGTCCAGCACATTGTTCTTTAGGCCAGCTCTCTTTTTCAGTTGTCCTTTCAAACGTGGTCAAAAACGTCTCCAGGTCATCATCCACAGTCATTTTTGGCAACAGGTGGCTTACCCGAAAAGTTGGTATGTTACAGACATGACACCAGCCTCCATCTGCTGCCTCTGCTGAAGCTGTTTCATGATGGCCTCAATTTGCTGCTGGTGTCTCTGTTCCTGCTGTATCAACAATTCCCTATGGCAGGCCTCCGTCTGTTCTAGGGCTTGTTGCTGGGCTGTTACCCTCTGTTGGTGAGCTGCAAGGCTTTGTTGGTGAGCCTTTTGTTGGGCTGCAAGGCTCCGTTGCAAACCCGCATTTGCCTGGGATGGAAGTGCCCGGCCCTACCAGGCCAAGTGTTCACTTCATTTAAAGTCCCACTATGCTATTTTTCTTCCCGCATTTGCCTGCTGTTGATTTGCATTTGCCTGCTGTTGATTTGTATTTTCCAGAGCCAGCTGTCTCAGTATTTCCTCCATGCTGGCCTTACTTCATCTCCTCCACAAACCTCCACCATGTGTAAGGGATTAGCTCAGTAGCGGAGTGTGCAGGATCCCCTAGATGGGTCACAGCACAGTGAAGTAGGCACAGACAGACAGCAGGATCTTTGTGAAAGCAAAAACTGTGGTTTATTTACACGTCTGTGGTTACAAAGTACAGGCATCAATATAGGTCAAATAAAACAAAACAGAAAATAAACCCTAGCCACTTTGAACATCTAACTACAAAGACACAGGAACCTGACTACTTGTTCTGCAACAGCCTACTGCTGCTCAGACAGTTGGCGGTCACACGGAAATAAACAGAGGCTTTTAGTCACACAGACTTAATCTCCCCATTCAGAGGTATTTTTGCTCCCCAGTCTGCAATGCACAGAGATATGGTTCCAGGGTGGAGCCCCTTGTTGAAGCAAGCTGGGAGTTTTATAGAGCCCTGAGTGGTTTATCTGTTACACCTGAGCTCGTTAACCCTCATTGAGCTCAAACAGGCTCACTACACAGCACAACCACAAAAGCAAAAGCAGTGTACAGCATAAACCTGGGACAAATATATCTCCCATCCTGGACACAACCCATAGATTTTCCTGGCTTCCTGTCACAATACACGTGATCCTACACTTCTGGGTAGGGAGCGCAAATGCATGCCGCCATCGGCTCCCGTTGTGATTACACGCAGCAGAAGCTGATCAGCGGGTACCGGGTACTCAATGTCTGCTGGCACCCACCAAACATCAGGTAGAGACACAGAACTGCAATCTGACTACGTAAACAATGCAGATCGTAAAGGGAAGGGATAGAGTTTGTGTCCCTGCAGGGAATACATTTCATCTCTTCCCCTAGTAAAAGCACTACACAGTTCACATAAACACTGGTTAGGCACACAGTTAATCCTTTGATCCCCCCTGATGTTAACCCTTTCTCAGCCAGTGTCATTAGTACAGTGCATATTTTAGCACTGATCACTGTATTAGTGTCACTGGCTCCCAAAAAGTGTCAGTTAGTGTTAGAATGTCTGTCGCAATATCGCAGTCCTGCTATAAGCCACTGATTGCTGCCATTACTAGTAAATAAATAAATAAATGAAAATATCCCATAGTTTGTGGACACTAAAACTTTTGCGCAAACCAATCAATTTACGCTTATTGGGATTTTTTTCCCCAAAAACGTAGCAGAATACATATTGGCCTACATTGATGAAGACATTCGATTTTTTTCAGTTCTTTTTTTTTATCGGACAAGTTTTATAGCAGAAAGTAAAAAATATTGTTTTTTTTTTCAAAATTGTCGATCTATTTTTTGATTATAGCACAAAAAATTTAAAAAACGCAGATGTGATCAAATACCACCAAAAGAAAGCTCTATTTGTGGGGAAAAAATTACATAATTTTTATTTGTGTACAAGGTTGCATGACGGCGCAATAGTCAGTTAAAATAACACAGTGCCGTATCGCAATAAATGGCCTGGTCATGAAGGATTGTAAATCTTCCAGAGGTCAAGTGGCTAAAATGTAAAACAACTAAACTAATAGTTTTATATAATGCAGCAGTTTCCAAACAAGTAGGGCACCCAACATAAGAGTTTATTTATTTTTACAAAGCAAATATACCTTTGCACACTGGCACTGACTATTATACCAGCCTTACTCTTCTCCCTTAATTTTTTTCTTATGCAGCTAATGTGACCCCAGTGCTGATGGAAAAGGGCAGGGAAGGAGTAAACAAGGATGCTGTGCAGGTACCCGATGTGCTCCTTTCCAATAGGGCAGGGGTGGCTGGCTCGCATGATGCCCAAGGTTGTAATACTGCACAAAAAATACCTATGGCTTTGTGTAACACAGGAAATGTAGGCTTAATCCACCTGCCGGTTGTTGACTATTTTTTGGTAACTTGGGACATTTTTAGGCATTTTGCCATGGCATCCCTGAAGAACCCAGATAGCACCCCTGTTGAAAAAGACTGCCCTACTTTATCCAAAATAGAAAAAAAAGTTTTGGATTTAGATATACTTTAAATATGGCAATTATCTGTGGAAAAAAAACAAAATGGTTTTCACCCTCAAGCTATAAGAGCAGATGGAGCGTGTTATGAATTGCTTTATGAGACCATCTCATCAGAGAAATATCGAGGCAAGTTCGATGGCAAAGTTTCACTGTACAGCTGCCCATTGTCATTCTGAGAGTAGCACTGAAAGAATACTTTACTCTGATGGTCATAGATCTCTCCACATCAGCCGCTGACAATGAAAAGCATGTGAAAGTAAAAATAACACAAGGTAGGGGTCAAGTGGATGGTACAATGAGCAGCTCGATTTCACTACAATGCAAGAATAGCTGTCTAAAATGAAACATTTTCCATTTTCTCATCTCTCTCCTTGGCAGATCACTTTCTTTTTCAGTGGGGATTGGGCATTGTGCTGGTATTCTACTGTTCACATTACTGTTAAAGTGGACCACCTTACC
>BLSH010101079.1:2335090-2350092 GCA_018402905.1 Glandirana rugosa | reverse complement strand
TTGATAAAAAAACTTTGGCAATTTAACTTCCCAAATCAATGCGAAATACTAAATGACGACAAGTCCCCGAGACCCGAAGTCGTTTTAACGTCGGAGGTCGTTCTTCTTTGTCCTCGTTACGACTTCCGTCAAATGTCATGTGTGAGTAAAAACATCGTATCAATAATTACACCTTACAAACAAGGAATGATTTCTTGTAATAAAAAATAGTTCAACAATACCCATCACAACTCGCTTGGGCCTGACATTGAAAGCCCAGGCATGGCTTGAAAGCCCACAGGCACCGTGGCTGGGCCTGGGCCTGTAACTCAACACGTGGAGTAAAATAGCAGAACCCCGGACCGAACCCGAACGATTTTTGAAATGTCCGGGTCCGGGTCGGTGCCACGGACACCCGAAAGTTCGGTACGGACCCGAAAGTTACAGTCCGGGTTCGCTCAACACTACCCATAACAACTTGATAAAAAATAATGTTCTTTAGTAAGGAACAAACATTCCACATTAATAACTATGCTACAAAAATGAGTGTGTACTGTAAACTGCCTTCAGCATTGCTCCTGTTTCTTCTTGCTGGAGGCTGCAATTTTGCTGAAGCCCAGAGCCCCTGAACAGCAGTAAATCATAAAGCGTAACTAAACCCTTCAATTTAACGGTTTCAAAAAAATAGTTGTATTGCTGGAATGCCGGGATTGCTAACTGTCACATTTGCTTGTATCCTCAACCAAACTGCCAAATCATTAAATGGTTGGTGTCATAACTGATCACATGCGCAGCACCATGGCAGTTGAAAAACAAACAGATGACAGCTTTCTTGGATATAAAGGATAGGAGGGTTTTATTTCCACTTTGTCAGCAGTTCAGCCTCTACAAACTCAGCAGTGTCTAAAAATGCCTAAAATGGAGCACAACTGAGCATGTGCAAAGTGAGACAGTGTAGTACTGGATTTTACACAGTATAGGCATTTATTTTTAATGTTTTACATAACTATACCTGCTAAAAGGGTCAGCCTGAAGTGATATAGCAGGATTTAATTTTCTGACTAAAGTTCCACTTTAAGGAATGAAAGCCTAAAAAAGAAAATTAAAGCAGCCACCACTAAGAATTGGTAAGCTGCAATATAACAAATGTTTGCTTTTGGGTTTAATACCACTTTAATATCTTTTGATGAGATATGAGAGATGCCATAAAGATTATAGTAAGTGAGAGAGCTAAGCCTTTCAACATATAGTTCTTATATTACCCCAATTAATCCCTGAGACCTTCTGTAGTTTGCCATGTGATGCTGTCAGAGACTGTAAACTCTAATGCCAAGTAAAGCCTGGTGCTCATGCAACATTTTTGCCTTCTTTGTTAAGAGTTTCATTTATTTTACTGCTTCTGCAAAGCCTTTCTCGCTGTATGGTCATTTGGTAGAATACATTTTAATGTGTGGGCTAAAGTATGGCCTCCTGCAGAAACTGGAAAGGTGTTGTTACCTTATTGTAGGGTGCATATGTGAGCATGTGTGTTTGTTCATTCTTTCATTCTTGGGAAATATCTCCAGAATCAACATGGGGGAGGAGGATGTCTTATTGTAACCCAACTTATGACATATCTGCTTTATACCTAAAGTGTATCTCTAACCAAAATATTTTCTTAAGGTTTTTGGATACAGTAGGGAATGGTTTGAAGTTTTTTTTGGCAGTCCATAGTCCCATTCGCTTCCCATTCGCATTCGATGCTCCCTCATTCCCTTTCATGGTGTTCATTCTTTCATTCTTGGGAAATATCTCCAGAATCAACATGGGGGAGGAGGATGCCTTATCGTAACCCAACATATGACATAAATGCTTTATACCTAAAGTGTATCTCTAGCCAAAATATTTTTTTAAGGTTTTTGGATAGAGTAGGGAATGGTTGGAGGTTTTTTTTGGCAGTCCATAGTCCCATTCGCAAGATGCTCCCTCATTCCCTTTCATAGTGTTCATTCTTTCATTCTAGGGAAATATCTCCAGAATCAACATGGGGGAGGAGGATGCCTTATCGTAACCCAAATTAGGACATATATGCTTTATACCTAAAATGTATCTCTAACGAAAATATTTTTTTAAGGTTTTTGGATAGAGTAGGGACATGGTTACATAGTTACATAGTTACATAGTTACATAGTTACATAGTTACATAGTTAGTCAGGTTGAAAAAAGACACAAGTCCATCCAGTTCAACCAAAAAGTTAGAAGGTTTTTTTTGGGAGTCCATAGTCCCAGTCGCAAGAAGTTCCCTCATTCCCTTTCCTGGTGACAATGTTTTCTCTTACAATGGCAATAAAAACACAACTGGGAGAAGGAAAGAACCTCATTCACTTTTTATTTCTGTCCTATTGGACATTTCTAAACTCCTGTTGCGGTGTTGTAACCAGGACAGAAAGCAAAAAAATGCACTGTACCTTTTAGTTAAGCTTCATTGTTAAATACTGTGTACTTTGAAGTGTTCTTTTCACTAATAAGGAAACAAAATGGCCATATCAAACACCTTTTGGAGAGTTTTCTTTCCTCTTGAGAAGATGCACCTTCGTAACTTCTATAAAGTATCTGATGAACTTGCAACAGCTTGCTAATGATGGTCATTAGATGTGCAGTTTACATAAGTCACACAGGACTGTTTCTACCTCTTGACACAAAGCTGAACTTTGCCTTTCTTTGGTATCTCAGCACGTTCCTAGCTTTCCTTTTCTGCAAGAACATTTCAAGCTTTTTCTATGTCACATCTCAAAACCAGCATTTCATCCCAACCATCTCCTTTCACATGGGTGGCAGCATTGCTGTGCCCTCATAGGGTAAGTACTGGAGAAAAGTTGTGTTTTTTTTTTATGTAAAAAAAAAAGTTAATACAGCACCTGAGAATATAAATTGAAAGGGAAAACTGTGTGTATTGACTGCTGCCACTCCAATTAATGATATTAAAGTGGAGTTCCACCCAGATTTTTTTTTTACATCATTCAAGTCCTTTGCCTATATAGACTTACCTTTGAAGGAATTTTTTTTTTATACTCATCCTAAGTCGCTTGTTGCTAGGTGGTCTCTGTAATCTGCCCCTTTTAGGTTCTAGGCTCTTGTCCTTACTTCCTGCTTCCCCTGGTCTCCTGGGAGATGTGACTCATCATTTCCCAGGAGTCAGTGGGCTGTAAAACCGTGTTATTTCCAGAAAGGAAATGACACGATTTAAGGCGAGATCGAGGAGTGCATGAAGGTTACCCACCATACACTTCTTTCAGGAAGAGATGCCAGGAGACTACGGATGGGCTTCAGATGCCCTCACCTAAAATGGAAAAGTCCAGCAGTGAGAGAAACTAAATTGTGAGTAAAAAATACATGTAATTACTAGGTGGTTTGAAAGTAAGGAAACAAAAGATTTCACATCTATTTAGTATTAAAAGAGTGGATGGCAAAAAAAAATCTTGGTGGAATTCCACTTTAACCCAATAAACAACAATTAGAAAGGAGAGAGAGTTGTGGCACTGGTCTGTATTCATTTTTGTGACTGATGTAGGTGTAACATCTGCACAGATCTTCCGGGAGCCTGGTGGTGACTCTCAGAGGTGGGTAGGGTTACACAATCCTCAGGGTGTAGGGTATTTGGCATGGTGGGTGAGATCAATGAAAAAGAAGTTGAGTGCCAGTCACTTTTATGCTTTAAACAAAAGAAAGTTTATTTCTCAACAGGATAAATATGGGAGAGATGGGGACAGGGCACTGGACACCCTTAGTAGCAATCAATAGGTAGGCAGACTCCTTAGACAAAATAGGTGAAATAAGGCAGACAGCAGTGCAGAGGAAAAGAGCCTTTAAGCTGAACCAGCACATCTGAACTTGTAGGACAGGCTGTCTCCTCTAGTAACTGAACTTTACTGACTGCTTCAGACCCATGGATTCACTTGGATGAGTTCTCTCCTGAAGTCCTCCCAGCCACTTCATAGCCTCACTGCTCATGAAGAGTCCCCTCTGGTGCAGAACTCCATACCTCTTAGAAATGTTTCAAATCTTTGGCAGTCTTCCATCAATAGATCCTGAACACTCGGATAGGCCTCAGGCTTCAGGCCTAGCAGCCAGGAACTGTTTCACATGCATCCAGCCAAGCGGAGCTGGGTAGGAAGGACTAACCCAGATCACCTGACTTCTTCCAGTTAAATACCTTTTCCCAGCATGCAACACCACCAAGCTGATTGGCTGAGAAAAGTATGTTTAATTATAACTATAGTATACTGTAGCTCATCACTCTAATGTCAGAGGCAACAGCACCACCTATTGACAGAAAGGAGAAAGCACATTAACTGGAATGAAGCCAATTAATCTCTAACACTATAAATCAACCAGGCTGGCTACCACCCAGCATAACTAAAATTACCTGTCACCCTATTCTAGGGTAAGGGCGCTACATAGGTAGAATTGTGATCTTATTATAAACATGTGCAATAAGGAATTTACTAATACGCGATCAATTAAATCCAAATTGTGTCTTAATATACACAGTGACTTCCTATAGGCAATATATAAACCATTCAAATAAGGTGCAAATGCTGTACAAAATATGCAAAATATGCAATATGGTGCAAACTACAAAATAAATGTGTGCAAAATAGCAAATGAAATGCTTAGAAATAACAAAGTGCACCATGCTCAAATATATAAATGAATAATTGTCCAATCCAGAAAAAAAAAAGGTTAATAAGTGCTCAAAAAATGAAAAAAAAAAAGAACAAAAGAGTCCCACAGACAAAAATCCCCAAGACTTCAACAAACGAAGTTCCAAATGGCATCAAGTGTCACGTGAATCCTTCACCAGCCACACTAAACTGACATACCAGATGAAATGGCTTATCAAATTATAGACCAGTAAATGCGCTCTGCAACACACTATATCTCCACCATCCAAGAGCTTGGTACAGTTCCTCACCAGTAGATCCATTATAGGCATGGAAGTATAAAGGAAGAAAGGAAGGACTTATAAAGGAAGGAAGGTCTCCATAGCGTAAAACATTTTTAAAATACTGCACTTTTATTAAAAATAAATCAGATCCACTCACATGGTTTTAGTGTCTCCCCGATACTAGTGTATAATCACCTGTAATGTTATCCCAACTGCCTGTCTCATCTGTCCGCAATCACCAAGCTGCCAGTGCAAGTCAGGCGTGCACGATGACTTCAGCGTCCTTGCTCCTTCCAACGCGTTTCGTCATACGACGTCTTCACGGAACAGAGTGTTTTTCTCTTAGGCTGCCTAACAAAGCTCCTGCAAAGGAAAAGAGGTACTGTATATTCTGTCTGGACCTAGATAAATGGACATATCCTCATTTCTAACTACATTAGGACATCTCAAGATATTGAACTCCAGTGAAAGGTACTGTTAATGCTACAAGATACAAAAGCATTTAAGACAACTAACTACTTCCAGCCTTGTGGCAACAGTTTAGTGAAGGTCCTTTTCTGTCTCAGCATGGCCGTGTCCCTGTATACAAAACCAGGTCCATAATGACATGTTTTAAAGCAGTGTTTCTCCACTCCAGTCCTCAAGGCGCCCAACAGGTCATGTTTTCAGGCTGTTGAGAAACACTGGTTTAAAGAGTAGGGAATCAAATGGACTGCACATTGCCCTGACCTCAGCCCTACTAATCACTTCTAGAATGAATTGGAATACTGTTTGCGTGTCAGATCTTATAGTCCAACATCAGTACTTAACCTCACAAATGTTTTAGTTGAATGGGCATGTATTCTCATAAATACATTCCAAAGGCTTTTGAAAAGTCTTCATATATTTTATTCATTACAGGTACTTATATAGCGCTGTCAATTTACGCAGCACTTTGCATAGCATAGTACATTCACATTGGTCCCAGCTCTTGAGGAGCTTACAATCTAAGGTCCCTAACTTTCATTCATATATACACATACTAGGATCAATTTATACTGGAGCCAATCAACCTACCAGCATGTTTTTGGGGGGTGGGAGAAAACCGGAGTACCTGGAGGAACCCCACACAGGCATAAGGAGGAGATGCAAACTGCAGGAGGGTAGTGCCATGGTTGGGATTCGACCCTTGTGCTGCTAGACAGAGGCGCTAACTACTTAGCCAATGTGCCTTCCCTGAAGATTGAAGGCTTTTATAGCCAAAAAGGGGAAGGTAACAAAATAGATATTAATGCCCAAAGGCTTTTGGAATGGGATGTCCAACAAGCCCATATAGGTGTGATGGTCATGTGTGCACAAAAGTATATGATGCATAGTAAAATTACACTAAAAATACATTCCTGGTACAAAGCATGGCAAATTAATTTACAAAGTAAATACCGTTTTTGTTTTTTTTTTGTTCGTTTTTTTATTATGGGCATTCTTTTATGCAACACTGCCAACATTAGCAAAGTAAAAAAGAAAAAAAAAAGTTTAAATATTATAGTAAAAGAATTATAAAAAAATAAAATAATAAAAAATCAAAAAGGGTTAATAATGGGTTAAAAAGGAATAATTTTCTTTTTTTTTTACTTGTAAAGTTGCTATAACAGATGTTTTGTGCAGATCAAGGGTCATTCCTTTGTTTTATATTAAGTAACAATACATTGTTACATTGTATTTGACACGTGCAGACACTTTTGCAGACAGGAATGGCTACTCATACTGGGCAAGTTCTGCCAAGATTTGCCAGCAACAGCAGCCAGGGAGCAGTAGCAGGGGACAAAGAGCAGAGCATAAGAGATGCACACTAGGATCTTTCTCAAAGTTTTTGGGCATAACTCCTACACCAAAGGGTTGATTTACTAAAGGCAAATAGACTGTGCACATTTCAATGTGAAGTTGCACTCTGAAAGTGCAGTTGCTCCAAAGCTTAGTAACTGAGGTAAAGCTTCACTCTGCAAACAATGCTCAACAGCATGCCAGGGAAAAAAAAAACAATTTTTAATTGCACATGATTGGACGATGGAAGTCAGCAGAGCTTCTGTTCATTTACTAAGCTCTGGAGCAACTGCACTTTGCAAAGTGCACAGTCTATTTGTCTTCAGTAAATCAACCCCCAAGAGTTCAGTAGTATTTAAACAGTATACCAAGTAAAAGCCCTGTATGGCCACATGTTTTATGTAGACAAATTAGTCACTGGGGTATAATTATAATGCAGGCAAGGTGGCACTGATGGCAAAAACATTCAGTGTATATTAAAACATATTCATTGAGAAGAATCACCTGTAGTTAATATGTGGGGAACGTCGCATTCACTGCTTTATAAATATAGATTTAAGGGATTTTTATTTATTTATTTTCTTCTACTAGTAATGGCGGTGATCAGCGACTTATAGTGGGACTGCGATATTGCAGTGGACAAATTGGACACTAACTGACACTTTTTTGGGGACCAGTGACATTATTACAGTGATCAGTGCTAAAAATATGCACCGTCACTGTACTAATGACAGTAGCTGGGAAGGGGTTAATATCAGGGGCGGTCGAAGGGTTAACTGTGTACCTAGACGGTGTTTCCATGTAGTGGGGGAGGTGCTTTTTCTAGTGGAAGGCATGGCTCAGTGTTTCTGCTTTACAGGAACACAGGATCCATGCCTTCTGTGCTGACAGAATTGCAATCTGCCTTGTTTACATTTTTCTGCCTGTGTACAGCATGATCAGTGGAAGCCAACGGACATTGGGACCATGGGACCTGCTGATTAGCTCCCTCTGTGTAGATTCACAGTGGGAGCGAGCCACTGTAGGCGCACACTTGCGCCCAATACCCGGAAGTGCAGAATCACGTATATATGCATGATCCTGTGCAGCGCGGCCTCCCTGTAGCAGTAAAAGTGCTATGGGGCGGTCAGAAAGTGGTTAAATTCATGTTTTTAAAGTGGTTGTTAAAGCAGAGTTCCACCGACATTTTTTACTCCTCACCATGCAGCACTAATATACATACTTAACCACTTCAGCCCCGGAAGGATTTCCTGCTTTAGGACCGGAGCCCTTTTTACGATTCGGCACTGCGTCGCTTTAACTGACAATTGCGCGGTCGTGCGACGTTGTACCCAAACGAAATTTGCGTCCTTTTTTTCCCACAAACAGAGCTTTCTTTTGGTGGTATTTGATCCCCTCTGCGTCATTTCTGATCGCCGCTATAAACAAAAGAAGAGCGACAATTTTGCAAAAAAAAACCAAATTTCTTACTTTTTGCTAGAATACAAATCCAAAAAAAAAATATAAAAAAACATTTTTTTTCACCGTTTTTGGCCGATTTATATTCTTCCTCATATTTACGATAAAATAAATCGCAATCAGTGTTTATTGATTGGTTTGCGCAAAAGTGGTCGCGTTTACAGATGATGAGAATTCATTTTTGGGGTTTTTTTTTATTTTATTTTTTTTTACTAGTAATGGCAGCGATCTGCGATTTTTTGCGGTACTGCGATATTTCAGCGGACATGTCGGACTATTTTGACACTTTTTTGGGACCATTGGCATTTATACAGATTACTGTGTAAATGCCATTGGCAGTGAAGGGGTTAACCTGCAGGGGGCGCTCTAAGGGTTAAGTATGTTCCCTGGGCGTGTTCTAACTGTATGGGGGCTTGCCTAGCTGAGGAAGGGAAGTAGTCACAGCCTTCACGTACAGGAAGGCTGTGATCACAGCCCTTCCCCCTCACACAGAGCGGAGGTCCGTGTTTACATACACGGATCTCCGCTCACTCGCTCCGGGGGGGCATCGCGGGTAGCCGGCGGCAATCGAAGCCGCCGCACCCGCTCCCTGGCCCTCCCCGAACACAGTGAGCGCGCGCGCTCACTAGGCTCGTGAGCGCGGCCGCCGTCATATGACGGCGATTTGCGCTCACGAGCCACCTTGCCGCCGTCAAATGCCGATCGGCAGTCGGCAAGGGGTTAAAATGAATTGGCAATTATTTTTTTTTTATCGGTTCACTTACCAGACTTATGCCTATATCTAATTTCACTTCCTCCTTTAGGGGCTGTGACACTGTACATCATTTACGGTTTTGCATTGGCTCTTGGGAGATCTTGGTCAGCTTGACATGGCACTGCTCCCATTACATTTAACATTGGCGTCTTGGAAAATCTTGGTCAGCTTGGCATGGCACTGCTCCCATAACATTTAACATTGGTGTCTATGGAAAATCTTGATCAGCTTGGCCTGGCTGTGCCAAGATTGCACCGCACTGCACATGCGCAACATCAGCAGATGCATGCTGGGGTAGCCAGCATGCACGGAATCCAGGAAGAATGACACTGCGGCTTCAGCAGGAACTTCACAAAGTAAGAAAACGATGCTGCACAAATAGAACACATGACGTAGTTTACAGCATACCTTTGTTTCATTACACGAGGCATGAGTATTCTAGGGGTATTTTTATCTTAAAATCATATTTCAGCCGGAACTCCGCTTTAAGCCACTACAATATAACCATACAATCCCCTCTGTAAAATAACATTATGTATCCCAGTGTCTGTGTTACATAAAAAAAGATGCTGTGAACAAGGCTACAAGCCGAAACGCGTCTGCGTGTCCTGTATTTTTTGGGTATGGAATAAAGAATTTTGGAGATCGTATTTCCAGTGTGCCAGCTCATTTGCTGTATTCCACTTTGATTGTTGGATGAGGAAGAACATCCGGAGCCAGAGCACCTGATTCAGGTGTGCATGATTATACTTTGAACTCAGTGCTTGGTGTTTTGAGCGGTGCACCCCTTGCAGTCTACATAAAAAAAAGATGCAGATTTCTACCTTATATCATGACGTCTTCCGGTGCTCGCTTGACTCCTCGGCTCTCTCCCCTCCCCGGCTGACAGCTATAGTGGGAGGGGCCAAAAACTCACGGTGACATCAGCAGGGGAGGAGGGAGGAAAGAGGAGAAAGAGCAGAGGATTCACGTGAGCGCCGGCAGACGTCCTGATATAAGATAGAAATCAGCCTCTTTTATTATATAACACAAACACTGGGACACATGCTGTTATTTTACAAAGGTATGGTTACATTGTAGTTATGATAGCAGCAAGCGGGGAGGGCTGATGAGTGGACAGAGCAGACAGGCAGGGAGGGGAGGCGGGAGAGGACACAGGAGAGCAGAGAGGAGAGCTGCGGATGATGGAGGCACGTAAACTGACCACAGTGTCAGGGCTCAGCAGCCATGATAGACCGTGGTCAGTTTACAGGGGGGAAGGTATAGCCAAGCAGGATCAGCCAGGTATTTTAGGTGATAGAAGGGGCCAAATTACACAGCACAAGCACCTTGCTGTTATTCATACTTCAAGGGAACAGGATCCAAGTTTTTCTAGTTAGGCCTCATACACACGTTTTTTACCGCCGTGTTTTTTAGCGTTTTTTTCAGCTCTCCGTGTTATTCAATGGCTCCATACAAACGCTGACGTTTTTGAGCTGTAGATGGCATTGGCGTTCTTAAGCTGTAAATCGAACGCAGGACCTGCGCATTTTGAGGCAGTAGCGTTATGCCGTTTTTGATGCTGAGCTGGCAAAACACTCACTAATGCGCATTAATGCCGTAGCGTCGTTCTGCTATTCGTTTTGCTATTACGCCCATTAGTATGAGGCCTAAGGGTAACCAACGCTTTAAGGCTAGGTTTAGATGTACATTTAAACCTGGCACTCCTCTGAAAAGTAATCCGTGTTAAGCAATTTTCAGAGGCAATTGACAGGCAGTACAGAGGCAGTGTGATGCCTCCTCATCATCTGTTTTAACCCCTGTTTTACCAAACCAATGCACATCATTGTACGCAGTTCCAAGGTGTTTGTGGCACATCCCCTGTTGTTTGAATGGGTTGCGTTCGGCAGGCTTGCTAGCAGCTGATTGCAGCATGTTGGATAAATTTGGTTTGAAGCATTGCTACCATGACATGTAAGCACCCCCGCTTGCTGTCATTGCAGCTTAAGGGGGACTAAAAATGTTGTTCAACCTTGTGTTTTTAAGACCCCCCCCCCCCCCCAGGGTCACTAAAATATAAAACCTACCTGCAGGGTCAGAGTTATGAGGGCAAATTAAATAATTGCCCCCCCCCTTCTACAGAAAGCTGTAAGGTTGTACATATGGGGCCCCCACTTTATATTTTCCTAGGGCCACATTTTTTTTACAAGGGTGTGATCATAACCTGCTCCCCCACCTCTTGCCCCTGCTGGCTCATAGACCATTAAACAACCATAACAAATGGCGATGGAAACTGGTTTTCAGTCATTCCAACTGGTTGAAAACTTGTAGAGGACAAGGCGCAACTACAGGGGTTGCAATTGCAACCGGGCCCCATGCTCCAGGGGGGACCGTATGCCTCCCTTGTACACCTAAATAGGAGAGATGGCGTGGGCGGCACTTAGAGGAGCCAATATCCTCCTTTTTCCTCCTAATGGAGGAGATTGATTCCTCTATATGCTGCCCCCGCCACCCCTCCTATCCAGTTTAGTTGTCTTCTGATGTTCCCAGGGTCCCTGTGTGCTTCCCTGGTCCCTCCCACAGAGCTGCTGTCTTCCCCCTCCTCTCTCCTGCCAGCTGCTGTAGAAGATGTGTCATGAGGCAGAGATGTCATTTACCAGCTCCTTCCTTTTCTGAATGTACAGTGTCAGTGATTGGTACCAATTGGTTCACTCATAACTAAAGCATAGTAAACTGTTTTTACTATACTACCGTTTCTGAATGAATGGGAGGCTCGGTGCACAGCTATTCCTGTCCATTCATTCTGTGCAGCTGAAGCTACACAGATGGAGATTTAGACCCCTGATATCTCATCAAAGACCCCCAACAGAGGTCCTAAAAAAAAAAAGAAAAAAATTGTAAAAATAAAATTGTAAAAGAAATAAAATGTAATGGTAAAAAATAATAAAATTAAAATAAAAAATAAAAACTACTGACACCAGTGAGGGAACTATCAGGATTGCAAAGGTCGCAATTGTGACCGGGCCCTGGCATTTCACCACCATGGGGAGGCCTGAAGATGGCAGAATGGGGGCCTACTGCAGAACTTGTGATTGGGGCCCCGCTGCAGTATCATAATAAAGGAACCCGCAATAGGAGTAAAGGGCCCCAGGATCAGTGGGAAGAAGGAAGGGCCCTGGCCAGGGGTCAGGGGGGGCCCTTCATAATTTCTTGCACTGGGCACTGGTGATGGTTCTAGTTACACCTCTGAATGAAGCAGCAGCTTTTTGGAAAACGGCCACTGGAAAGGTAAATATATGCAGTCTATTTTTGCAGGAATGATTTACATAAAAGTGACCCTCTGCTGACAAGGTTGCTTTAATACCAGAAACAAAGTCTATATTTCTAGAATATTTGAATAGTGCTGTATGACCGATTCGGCAAATTACTGCTTCCGACTAGAACCAGCTGGGTTTGCACTCATGGGCCCAGCAATCACAGTGAGTGAGGAGAGATGTCACATTTTCTTTCTAATATCTTAAGATTTGAATGTCTAGTCATCAGCCAAGTACTACCGTCCCAATCTATACTGCATTCCAGCTTCTATCTTTGCTATTGTGCTTGTCTCTGGGCAATGTATTCTACTTTTGTAATTATATTTTGTAACTGTCACAGAGATCAATTGAGTATCCATGTGTATTAGAATAAAAAGCTATTTCATTTTCCACCTGACTGCCAAATAGTGATTCTACATAAAATTGACAGTAAGTGAGATGAGAGGACAGACTGGGAGCAGAGATGAACACCATCTAATTGCTTCTGGTGTGTTCCTTTGTGTTCTGTGCAAACTGTAAGTAAGGCAATCAGTTCTTGGATCTAAGACTTTACATATTTAAAGGAAACCTGTCATGATAGATATATGTTGGCTGCCCTTTGCTGACGTCTTCTTCTGAAAATGCTAGTTATTTGGCTGTTTTGTTGATGTTCTGGATTTAGTAGTACTGATTCCAAAAAAAGATGTAAAAAGAAAATGTTATGCGCCGTCAATTTAGGATGCAGCACACTGATAATTGGAGTACCAGAACTAGCCTGTCCGGGGCCTAGCCGGTGACCTCATTACGCCCACCAAGAGTGGATGGTGTAGCGATTTTTTACTTTGTGTGATTCTGTCTCCTGGATTGTGTAACTGTAAGCCTTTTGTGGAATTGAGAAATAAAACCTGTGTGGTGGTGTAACGCTATGTTGGTTCCTTTCTGGAGCTGAATATCTCATATGTGATGTCTTGCTGTCTGGGTGGCTGGTGTTCCGGAGGACTGCATTTGCTCCCATAGGTGGCTTTTAAAGGCATAAAGCGTTATTTGAGCTCTGATGTAAAAGAGATCAACACCTTCTGGTAAGAGGCTGAGAGTGTTCAAGTTGATGGGAGAACATGTCGGAACATTTGCCTTGCATACTCTTTGGATATATCCTCATGGATTTGACATCTTAATATACTCTTTATTACCAAAAGTATTGGGACACCTGCCTTTACACGCACATGAACTTTAATGGCATCCCGGTCTTAGTCCATAGGGTTCAATATTGAGTTGGCCTACCCTTTGCAGCTATAACAGCTTCAAATCTTCTGGGAAGGCCATCCACAAGGTTTAGGAGTGTCTATGGGAATGTTTGACCATTCTTCCAGAAGTGCATTTGTAAGGTCAGGCACTGGATGTGGATGAGAAGGCCTGGCTCGCAGTCTCTGCTCTAATTCATCCCAAAGGTGTTCTATTGGGTTGAGGTCAGGACTCCGTGCAGGCCAGTCAAGTTCCTCCACCCCAAACTCATTCAGCCATGTCTTTATGGACCTTGTTTGTGCATTGGTGCGCAATCATGTTGGAACAGGAAGGGGCCATCCCCAAACTGTTCCCACAAAGTTAGGGGCATGAAATTGTCCAAAATGTCTTGGCATGTCTGATGCCTTAAGATTTCCTTTCACTGGAACTAAGGGGCTTAGCCCAACCCCTGAAAAACAACCCACACAATAATCCCCCCACCACCAAATGATTTGGACCAGTGCACAAAGCAAATTCCTGCAGAGACTGCGAGTCAGGCCTTCTCGTCCACATCAGTGCCTGACCTGACAAATGTGCTTCTGGAAGAATGGTCAAACATTCCCATAGACACTCCTAAACCTTGTGGACAGCCTTCCCAGAAGAGTTGAAGCTGTTATAGCTGCAAAGAGTGGGCCAACTCAATAGTGAACCCTACGGATTAAGACTGGGATGTTATTAAAGTTCATGTGCGTGTAAAGGCAGGTGTCACAATACTTTTGGTAATATAGTATACATACAGTAGATTGTGCATGTTATAGATACTTTTATTTTTGTTTGTTTGAATAGGCACTATTCAATAGGCATATTGCTTTTGTATATATGAAATTGTTCACATTTATTGAGTCACATATGCACCGGATGATCATGATTGCACAATGAAGTCTATCTCATGCATACTTTAACAATTTTGTTTGTATATTCATATCATTTTGGGTGGTTTTTGATATTAATATTGCCATTTCTTTTAATTTGATATTTTATATTTATGGGAAGCGCACCTGCACAATTTGAAAATCAAGTAGTGGCTGATTCACTGACCTAGGACAAACACAGGGAATAGGAATTCAATTTTTCTCATTTCCTGTACTCGAGTGTCTTGCCTGTGATGCCAGGCACAGCCAGAGAATTAGCATATTCAGAAGGAGGCCAGTAATGGCATCCTACACATTTCTCTCAAGACAGATAAACTTTAAAAAATAATATTAGTTAAGATAAAAGTTACAAACTCTCAGGTTAAAATGACCTTGTGGCTAAAATATAAGTTTAAAAAACTGAAAATTGTATACTCACCTTTCCGTAGTTTTCCTTTCCTGGTGCATCTTCATGGCAGCATACACATGGGTTGTGGCTCCACCCCCACAACATGATAGGACTGGTTAACTATAAATCAAAGACAGACCCGGCTCACAGCATTCTCTGTAACTCTCACCAATTTGGGCGGGAATCTGTATGCTGCCATAAAGATGCGTATGTCTAAGGGCGGGTTTAACCACTCTCAATGTCTCTTACGACACTCGGCCCAGACAGAAAC
>BLSH010101079.1:2308970-2331148 GCA_018402905.1 Glandirana rugosa | reverse complement strand
GAGTTCTACTTCCATCGGAAGATTTTCGGTCTTATTAGTGGTAAATCCGTGTCTGTAGGTCCGTTGTAACTGGTTCCAGTAGTAGAGTGGAGAGCAATAATAACGAGGGACAAATGTTTGGAGTGACCAATGGTCGGGATTACCACCGACGTAAACACCACCTCTCAGTAACAAACTGTTCGATCATACAGTTCAGGCGAACCTCCTTCGCTGTTGACTGTTTATTCCCCTACAGACCTTTCATCGACGGAACTAATTTCTTAGCCGGTTCCTCAACTATGTACTTCAGACATGAGGGGTCAACCACCGACTTCCTCCAAGCGGACTTGACATACTAGCTTGTCAAACAATGACTCTCCACCACAAATGCAGCCACCATTAGGGCTGGTAACCAGTGAGGTTTGTAAACAGGGAGCAATAATAACGAGAGGTGAGATGATGACCTTGGTCAATGTTGCCTGGATGTCTGTGCCTAAATGGTGATTATTCTGGCTTTTAGAAGGCTACCTTCATCTTGAGGTCCTTGCAGGGCTGTATCCTGCTTGTTCCAGGCATATTTGACATACTAGCTTGGCAGGCAATGACTTTCTACCACAAATGCAGTACCTATTGGGTCTGGTAACTTGTGATGTTTGTAAATGTGGAGAAATTAACCTTAATCAACATTGCCTGGATGTCTGTTCTTTAGATGGTGACTTGCCTTGACCTTTAGAAGGCTCCCTCCATCTTGTGGTCCTTACAGGACTATGGATATTGGCTCTCTTTTTCTCAATCTTCACTACTTACCTAATCCCTTTACCTTAAAAGCAATGGGTGGTCTGACTGGACAGCGTTCCCCATAGAAACAGAGCAAGCAGCAGACTTAAATTTAAAAACAGCATAGCACAGTGATCCCAGAGCAAGCATTGAGAAGGGGATAGGAAGAGCCCAGGTGCATGCCATAAAGAGTACACTGATCCCAGAGCAATACTGAGAAAGAGATAGGAAAAGTCCAGATGAATACCATACAAAGGGAAAACATACCTGCAAACAATGAGCACATAAGCATCCAGCATGCACGAGTGAGAGCTCCACCATGTGTTGCCCAAAAATGTCATAAAACCATTTAAAACTGTCACATTTTGCCATTAGTGAGATCAGTGCCTGAGCATGCTCAGATCATCATCTTGGGGAAGTTCTAGCCAGGAAACTGGTCACAGAGACCGCATCACTTCCTGCTTCTCATACTTAGAGTGAACTTTCACTGCTGCAGCCATCTTAGAAATGGCAAACGCCCACAAAACAGAGAAAAGAAGTTAAAAGCATATGGAAAGAAAAGGGAAACGCTGTCACTTACGTCAAAGCTTGTTTAAAGCTTTCTTTGAGAGCACCACCAGCATCGGGCTCCAACCATATCGCTCATTTAGAGACTGTACAGGAAGGACATCCACCCAGGGTTCCAACCATATAGCTCATTTAGAGACTGTACAGGAAGGACATCCACCCAGGAGAAGCTGAAATATGCCCCCCAGACCACCAGAATGGGGCTCCAACCATATAGCTTGTTTAGAGACTGTACAGGAAGGACTTCCAACCAAGAGAGGCTGAACTTGGCTGGGGCGACAAGCGGTAAGGGATACCTCGCGACTCCAGTCCTGATCAGGGGAGGAAAAAAAGGAGAATGCTGTGAGCCGGGTCTGTCTTTGATTTATAGTTAACCAGTCCTATCATGTTGTGGGGGCGGAGCCACAACCCATGTGTATGCTGCCATGATACACCAGGAAAAAACTTTTAAAGAAAGAGAGTTTAAAGCCCATCTCCGGTAAACATTTTTCCCATACTGTGGGGCTGTGCCTGCACTGCATGGATTAGCTGCTTGTTTTGTCTAGGGGTGAGCAAAAAGCTTATACTCACCCGATCCTTCAAACCCCAGGAAAATGGCGATCCCCCACGTCCAGTGGTGTACTGTTCCTGGTCTATTCAGCCTGCTCTGGGTGTGATGACATCAGGAACAGTCCACTACTGAAGACAGAAGTCACATGTGGGTGCTTGACCAGTCTTGTGCTGGTAGGATTAGAGGATTATGTAAGTATATATCGGCTCTCCCCTAGACAAAAACAAGCAGTTAACCCATGAAGAGCGGGCAAAGCTCCACTGCATGGAAGAAAGAGAGTTTGGCTGTACACTTAGCTGTGCTAGTGTTTGTCTGCTGAATGTTTGCTCTGCTGCAGAGCTACACCACCTGCAGGATCTTCACATTCAACAAACTTAGGGGGCCAGATGCTTGGGCCCCTGGTGGACTAATTAGTTTGATCCACTAACCCCTACATAACTAGGGTTGCCACATCAACCCTTTAATCCAGGACACATATGAATTACACAGTTCTGAGGCTAATTTAATGCAGATAAGGCACCAAGTGAGTTTAATTACCACCTTAATCAGCCACAGAACGTGAGTAATTAATATGTGTCCTGGATTAAAGGGATGATGTGGCAACCCTATACATAACTACCATATCCAATTGTGTCCCAAATAGGGTTGCCACATCATCCCTTTAATCCAGGACACATAAGAATTACACAGGTTCTGAGGCTAAGTTATTGCAGATAAGGCACCAAGTGAGTTTAAGTACCACCTTAATCAGCCACAGCATCTGTGTAATTAATATGTGTCCTGGATTAAAGGGATGACGTGGCAATCCTAGTCCTAAATAGACTTTACCCTTAGTGAAAACTGGATGTGAAAGCCATTAAGTGGTAGTAAACCCTCCTATCATTTTCAGCCAAGGAAGCTGCCATCTTGGCCTCTGTTTAATCTACAACTGCCATGATGCTGCACATGTGATCAGCTATGACACCAGCCATTAGATGGTTTGACAGTATGGTGTAGAGCACAACCAATGGGAGTGTTACATTTCCGGCACATGCCGGAAATGTGACTGGTTTTTAACCTGTTAAATGCATGGGTTTACTACCACTTTAGTAGTTCCAAAAAGTAGCAGCCAAAGTTATATGCAAATCTCAACTTTTCCTGTCAAGCTGGGCTTTACTCCTACCATTTCCTGAGTCACCTTATTGGTCTTTTAATGCGATAAGTAGGGGTGAACTTGTGATATGAGCTGAACATGAGTTTGAGCCAAATACAACCAGTTCACTCAGTGTGGTAGCACTATTACTGTAAATGACATGACGGTTCCCCATCAGCTTATGGTTGAAAATAAGCCAATAGGGATCTTGGGTGATTTAATTGACCTAATATTCATGACCTAGGGTTGCCACATCATCCCTTTAATCCAGGACACATATGAATTACACAGGTTCTGTGGCTGATTAAGGTGGTAATTAAACTCACTTCGTGCCTCATCTGCATTAAATTAGCCTCAGAACCTGTGTAATTCATATGTGTCCTGGATTAAAGGGATGATGTGGCAACCCTATCATGACCATATTTGGCCAATGGCATCAATCAAGGACACCGCTGCTGTGTTTACATTCCAGCAGCACCTTGTCATTTGAGATGGGAGTAGCAGTAGGTGAAGATATTCAGTCATAGTTCATTTTCATGGTGGAAGGTCAACATCGTTGAGCTTCACTCATTGTGACTGAAATGGATCTACATTGCTGGATAACATAGGTAATGTTGAATTTTCATCAGTGGACTCTGTGGCTGTGTTTTTACATCGAAACAAATGTGTTCTTTATTGAAGATCATGTAAGCATTACAATAATAAAAAGGATTTTAAAAGAACAATCCTGCGCTAGAGAAAATGTAACACTTAACTCACATCGTCAAATGTAAAACATAACACATGAAATAAATTAAAATCGTGCAGCCAGCAGAATAGTCCAGGCAAAACCAAAGAAATAATGTAAGATTTAAACTGCAGCGCATATAGAAAATGTATATGACAAAGATGTCCATAAAATGTCCATAAGTAATGTTGAACGTGAGTCCTAAATTAATGGTGCTGCCACCGAACAACCACCGAGAGACCCGTCACCAGAGACACCAATGAGTCAAGTCCCTTACCGGAAAACACCGACCCCCTATTATGGAGGGTCAGTGACCGCTTTAAACTGGTAACACCGCTGTGGGAACGCCGTAGAATCCTCCACACAGCTCCTCTATCCCTGGATCAAACATATTCAACACTCCCGGCGTAAGATGACAGTCAAACTTCGTTTATATGGGTAACACTCGTTGGTCATGAAAAAATAGTAAAAATTCCGATAGTGCAGATAACCCAACACACTTTTATTGTTAAAAAAGGAAAAACACACTCACATTGTCTCAAAATAAACAGCGCGTTCTGTGTAGATGTGCCTCCAATCACTAAAATGGCAGTCGCGGCTTCCTGGTCACATGTAGCGAGCGTCGCGTAAGCTCCACCCAACGCGTTTCGTCATAGGCTGACGTCGTCAGGGGCGTGGTCAACCAGCAGCAACTCGCACTATATATGACCAGGATGCGGAAATGAGAGGCGTTCCACACGCAATCTCTCGGAACCAACCCACCCGGAAGTGAGCAGATGGTCACCACCAAGCACACAGCAAGCAGTAGTCCCAACCATATGCACACTTCCCAGGGTAATTAAAAATAAAATAGATCAGTGTGGATATATAGAAATCAATGAATATAAAATCAATATATATATAAAATACAGGTTAATGTATAACCATATACCTATAAAGACAACTAAAAGCCAGGAAGCCCGCATAGCCCCACCCAGTGACTGGAGGCAAAACCACATCACATAAATGAAAAAAAGTTATATAAAAAAAATTATAAAAAAACATAGCTACAGAATACCAGACGTCTATTATTGATAAACGCATTAACGTCTAGCTCTACATTGAGTTCAAAAGGAATATAAGACCGTAACGTATAAATCCAATATGTTTCCAACCTGGAGATTTCTCTTCTTGTGTTGTTCCCCCTTACAATACTTACAATAATAAAAAGGAGACATTATGAAAAGCGACCATCAATAAACATATCCAGAAAGTAACAGTATACAATAGCCTAAATGCCAAAAAGAAACTTGTTTGAGGTTGTGCTGATAAAAAGAAAAAGTTCAAGCAAAGACAGTTGGAAACAAACAAGACTGACATGACATATCAAGCATCTAAGCTAGGGGTAAATGTATACACGATAGCAGTCAGCTTATGATAAACTGTTTTTGTAGCCTCAATGGGAGTAGCAAATGTGCATCAACCTACACATAAAATAAAAGGGTGAAAAACCATTGTGCCTACTAACAATGTCGCAGTGGGATTTATTTGCTAAAGCTGGAGAGTGCAAAATCAGGCTCAACTCTGCAAAGAAATCAGCTTCCAGGTTTTATTGCCAAAGCTTAATTAAACAAGCTGAGGATAGAAACTGATTGGTTACCATGCACAGCTGAATCAGATTCTAAGTGCAGCAGGTTTAAGCCTCGTACACACAGTGAGACGGTCGTACGACCGAACGGGCCAAATCGTATGTTGGCTGATGTATCTTGCATACTGACATGCACTAAGCGATTGTACAATCAAACCAAACGTAGTGATGTGTTACGAACGTATAAAGAGGAAGTTCAGGTGAATGTAATTTATGAATTAGGAACGTAGGTTTACACGAATGGACACTTCCGGGCGTTCCTGATTTCTGAGCATGCGTGTTTTGCACAGTACAACTTGTTGGACCAACTTCTCTGTACACACGGTACAATGGTCGTACAACCAAAGTTTTCTAGCTTGCTCATCCAACTTCTGTTGTACGACCGTCGTACATCGGCTGTTCTAATCGCGTGTACTAACGGTCGCATGATCGTACAACAAGCGGTCATACGACTGTTTTCATACGACCGTCACACCGTGTGTACGGGGCTTAAGTTAATCTACCCCAGTGTATGAAAGCCTTTGTCTGGTCTCAATCAGGACTCGAGGATCTCGTACAGAATGATGACTGAATGCTCCAACCAACAGTCCCAAACTTTATGGTATATAGCAGGGCATCCTCTATGAATATACATATATAAGCTTCTTATATGGAAGTGTGGCATTGACCTCCACTACCCAGCATTGGGAAATGGAAGGAAGGGCCTGTATCCAGGTGTGAGCTAACAACTTTCTCGCAGTAAGCAGTTTCTCATATACCTGTTAGCATCAGGGTCTGTGAAGAGCCCAAATATACATTGTTTGATTGTGTAAGAATTGTACCACTTAGGTCCAGTAACCTTGAATCATGGGGCAGGTCCATAATAAATGACAGAAGGTACCAATGGCGTTGGAGCATCTAGGACAGAGAGGACTATGAGCTGGACCATACCTAGACAGTCAAATTGGAGTCTAATAGGCCCTATGTAGTATATATCAATGTGTTAGTAGGTCAGAGAGTTTAGGTGAAACTAATTTATACTTATCTAGGACTTAGTCCCACCACCCGTCTTTTAGACCTTCCATATCCACCTCCCAGCGTGTTTTTGTTTGATAAGATATCATAAATGCTGAATAAAGAAAGAGGCTATTGTAAAAAAGTAGAGGTTAGTTTTTGGGGTTGGCTCAACAGATGAATTCCAGCAAAGGGACCGGGTCCACCCTCAGTTGTCTGTCAGGAAACTGAGCATGAAGGGCATGACAAATTGAAAATAATGAAGAAACATAAAATTAGGGAGAAAATTCTTCCTTAGGCTCCTGAAACGGTTTGAGGCCTGTGTTGGATAGAAAGTAATTCATGTAAGTAATTCATGCCACTGGATATCCATAAACCAGAATCTGGTAAAGATAGTAATTCCGGTAATTGATTATTATGCCAAAGGAGCATATGGGAGTAGAGAGTGGGAGTGTTAGTTTTGCATGATGCTAATTCCCATATTCTTTGGTGGACATAGAATATACCTTTATGGTTATAAACCTCACAGGAGTTGTGGCTGTGTTTTTATTAACTTTTTTAATTTTTGTGAATGTGTAACAATGTGTGGTATGTACCCTTTACTCATTTACCTGGAGAGAGGTCAAATATCTGGAGCTCCCTTTATTCTAAATGGGGTTTTCAAATTCCAATAAGTCTTCTCCCAGCAGACCTCCACATCCATTGTGGAGTGCAGGATATTGGAATGAGGCCCTTGTCCTCATCAAATGGGAACAAGGTGCATTGCAAGGAGGCATAATGAAAAATGTCCCTTGATGCAGATTTAACACCAATCATTGTTGTCTAGCGATGACGATTTACATCATTCATGATGAATGATGCCTTACAATGCTGACCCACCAACACAGCTACCCACCACACATGATGATCTTTACTCACGGTTACGCTGGTTGCAAATGACAGATTCCCAGCAATTGGTTATGTCACTGAGCAAATATGGCCATGACCGCATTGGTGCTATGGAGGTCAGTAAGGGGGGCTTAATATAATATGGAAGCCCCCTTTATAATTAGAGGGCCACACATCTGCACGGCCTCCCATAGAAGTATAGGGGAAAACAGTAATCCTTGCTTCTCATTCACATAATATAAATAGTAAACAAAAACACCCACACTGTGAAACAGTCCTTTATTAGAAAAATAAAAATAATAAAAAAACTGACCCTAAATGAACGATCCCCTGGTTTGTTGACAAACACAAGCCAGGAGGGATCTGTCATTTAGCAGCAGTAATGTTACCACCGCTAAATGATGGCTCTCCAGTCACTTTTAAGGAGTACATGCTCCACAACTTCACATGCAGGTTTAAGGCATCACCAAAGCATTTTATTTAACCTCCCTGGCGGTATGATTATTTCAGATTTTTGGTGCTGAAAGCGGTGCGATTATTTTGCATGAAAATTTGGCGTTTTATATTGTAGGCCTGTAATTCTTAGCAATAACTCACTTAAATCTGTCCAAACAAGAGTCTAGTAGACATCCCGGGTATGAAAAAGTTTGAAAAATGAAATCATAAATTGTAATATAATAAATAACTAAAAATAATTATCAATAATAATAATAATATAATAGTAATAAAATGTATTCAATAATGTAATCGAACCAAAAACACAGAAATTTGCTCAGTTGCAGAATTGTCGCTGTCGTCACTTTCAGTTTCTGATGATAAATTTCCCCAAAAATCAGTATCACTCAATTCTGCAAATGATTGTTATTTACTATCGCTGTTTTCTAGCTGATCAAAAACCACTTTTGACGCAAAGGGACACTTTTTGGTTGCTATGGACATTCTCATGTTTCCAGGCAGAAAGAATGGCATATATAATATAAAAGTGCATGCAGGGCTCTGGGCAAACCACTAGGGACAAAGGGGATGTGAAATGTTTTCATACAGTAATGTAATCTATAAGATTACAGTGTTCTGTATGTGCTGTGTGTATTTCACTTTTTGAATTTCCCGCCGGTCTCCGTCCCCGTGCGACGCGACGCTCGCAGGGAATGGAGCCCGGCACACAGAGGCATCGGGCGGAGGACACAGCCCGTAGACACGGTGGGGGGACATCGCTGGATCCAGGGGACAAGGTGAGTAGCGCTGCCTTGGATCCAGCAATGCAATCCTGAGTGTGGCTCGGGGTTACCACTAATGGTACTGAAATTCCACCCCGAGCCACACTCGGGATTACTGCCAGGGAGGTTAAAGGATTCATGGTTTTCTTATTCTTACTCTTTAAGCCTCATCAAAAGACCCTTTCCCCATTAAATGTATGTTCACTTTTTTTTTTTTTGCATTGGTATACTTTATGTCCCACATGATAGTGAGCAGCTACCCACACCATTTTCTTAACAAAAGCTTGCAAATTAACAAGTAACAGCTCCTATAGACTTTAAGGCCTGGTTCACACCTATGCAGGTTGCAGTTGATGCATGTTCCAGATGCAGTTTGCGTTTTTACAATACACGTTTTTGATCCATTGAAGTCTATGGAACCAAAGACTCAAACTGTTAGTCCCTGGCCCTTTCCATAAAATGAACAGATGTGAGCGTGACCCATAGGAAAACATATTACATAGTGTGTAGCTGCTAAACTGAAAATGCACTAAATAATGCATAGGTGTGAACCCAGCCTAATAGGGTTTAATGCTATGTTCGGGATTAGCAGTTTTTTTTATGGGTTTGCAAAACCTCCTGCAAACTAAACTTTGCTTGGTTTACTCATCCTTAGTGATTAGTGGTATCACTCGCTAATGGTAAGGTTCCAGAGATGGGAAAGCTGAACTTTGCAGGGAAATTGAAGGTTTGTACATAATATCAGCTGTTATATTTCTGGCTCTCTCATTTTCATTTATTTAGTGTTCTCTAGGTATCCCTTTCTTACATTATATGCTCAGTCTGAATTGTCTAAGTTTGTGACAGATTTACTTTAAAGCTGAGCTCCAGATATGAAAGACACAAATGAATACAAGTCTGTAATTATTAATACACCATTATTATTTATAGGCAGTGTATTTCTTGCTATCAGCCTCTAGCAGTCCAAGTACAACAGAGCTCAGACTAGAAAATGGAAAAAGCAACATAAAGAGCCAGTCAGTCATGCTTATGTGTTAACAAGGAGCATACAGACAAAGACAAAAGAATAAAGCAGAGTGACAGAAAGAAGAGCTCCTAAAGCCCCGTACACACTGTGCGACGGTCGTACGACTGAACGGCCCAAATCGTATGTCGGCTGATGTATCTCGCATACTGACATGCACTAAGCGATCATACAACCAAGCCGAGCGTAGTGACGTGTTACGAGCGTATAAAGAGGAAGTTCAGGTGCATCTAATTTGTGAATTAGGAACGTAGGTTTACACTTCCGGACACTTCCGAACGTTCCTGACTTCTGAGCATGCGTGTTTTGCACAGTACAACTTGTTGGACCAACTTCTCTGTACACGATACAATGGTCGTACGACCGCTTGTTGGTACAAGCAAAGTTTTCTAGTTTGCTCATCCAACTTCTGTTGTATAACCGTCGCACATCGGCTGTTCTAATTGCGCGTACTAGCGGTCGGATGATCGTACAACAAGCGGTTGTACGACCGTTTTCATACGACCGTCGCACCGTGTGTACGGGGCTTTAGTCTGCTGATTCTCCTTTCACTGTCCAAACATAGGCTGGGTTTGGCGGACAAGACCTCTTAGGCTCCATTCACACTAATGCATTTTTGATGCATTTTGCAGAAATACAGGGAATTTTTTTAACATGGGTTCCATGGGTGGAACATGTTCACATCAATGCATTTTTGTGCCATTGCGTTTTTGGAAAGGGTAGGGGACTTTTTTTCCCCACAAAATGCAGCATTTTACATGAAATAGACTTCAATGGGCATGCAAGAAAAACACAAGTGTTGCGATTTTGAAACATTTTTACAGCGATTTTGATGCATTTTTGCATTTTGCATTTTTACATCTGCCTAGCAACAAAATTCCGCCCCCCCCAAAAAAAACGCAAAACGCAAATTGCAGCAAAATCACGGCATAATCGTGGTAAAAAAACACAGAAAGCACAGCAAAAAGCACAGCAAAAAGCACTGCAAAAACGCTGAAAAGCAAAATGCAGCCTTAGGCTCGATTCACGCGAGCACGTTTTTGATGCTTTTTGCATGTTGCAGAAATGCAGGGAATTTTTTCTTAGCATGGGTCCCTATGGAACACGTTCACATCAATTCATTTTTATGCCTCTGCTTTTGGAAAGGGTCTGGGACTTTTTTTCCCGTAAAATGCAGAGTTTTGCATGTAATAGACTTCAGTGGACCCGCATCCAAAGCGCAAGTACAAGCGTTTTTACAGCGATTTCACAGCGATTTTGCAGAAATTAGCGATTTGCCATTTGTGTCTTTTTTTTTACATTCACTGTATACAGCTGTTTGCTAATGAGCAGTTCTGGAAGCTGGCCATTGGGTCCTTAACAACGGATGAGTTATCAGCTGTCAGCGGGCTAAAAAAATTCCCAAAAAAAACAGCATGGGCCCCCCAGTCCATACCAGGCCCTTCGGTCTGGTATGGATTTGGAGGGGACACCCCATGCCAAAGGTTTTTTTAAAAAATGGTGTGGGGTAACCCCAAAATCCATACCAGACCCTTATCCGAGCACGCAGCCCTGCAGGCCAGGAAAGGGAGGGGACGAGCGAGTGCCCCCCTCCTCCCGAACTATACCAGATCGCATGCCCTCAACATGGGGGGGTAGGTGCTTTGGGGCAGGGTGGGCCCAAAGTTTTTCGGAAGACAAAAACTTGATGTGCAGTCTCAAAAATGTTTGTCGTTTTTGAACACAACGTCCGATTTTCATTTAATTAGTACAGTTTTCGTCTGAAAAAAAAATTGCTTGAGCAAGACTATGCATGCTCAGAAATGAAAGAACATATACAAAACTATTCAACACATTACTTCTGACATTGCATTTTGTCATGGGAGAATTTTTGGATGTTTAGTAACTTCTTCAGATTCGATATGAGACTAGCATCCAACAAAAAACGGATAAAAATTCGTCCAATAATTTGATCGTGTGTACCCAGCTTTACACTACACTACAAGACAAAAATCTGCAGAAAATCTAATAGTGTGTATCGGGTCTTAAGGCCTGTACACACTATGCAAATTTCGGCCAGGAATTTTCGTTCGACCGCCGATCCTCTGAAATTCTTACCATTGGCATACTCCTTTCGACGGACAGTTTTGATTTTTCGTAAGACAAAAGCTGGTTCTGCAGACTAGTAAATTTTTTCTGTGTGGCAACTCCACATCCGATTTTCATATCATTAGTATGGTTTTCATATGAAAAAAATCGTACGATCAAGACTACGAATGCTGAGAAATGAAAAAATACATGCAAAACTATTCAACACATTACGTCACTTCTGATGTTGAATTTGGCCGTACGAAAATTTTCATATTCTTAGTATGATCTTCACTTTCAACATGAGACAAGGGTGCAACAAAAAGTGGACGTTCTGTCGTCCGAAATTCGCATCGCGTGTACGAGGCTTTAGATCAGATTATTGGACAAATTTTCGTCCTTTTTTTGGTGGATGCGTGAAAGGGGCCTAAATGTCTGTGAGCAAAGTTTCTGTGCTGTCAGGACTTCCTGGGTCCTATGAGCATCACTGTTTAGGCAGAGGAGTAGGGTTTGAAAGAAATGGCTTCATTTATTGCAGGCCATTCCAGGGCTAGTTTTTCATGGGGAAAATAATAACAATCATTTAAGGTTTTCTAAATGTCCAATCATTTTATTATGTCAGAAACACATAGGATTCTCAAACAGTACCCCATAGGCAATAGATTATTGCCAGACCAGGCAAAAATGGCACCTTTAAACCCAATGAAAATGGGTAAAAAAGCCCCATTCAGTTATTGCTTTGTAGCAGTACCCCTACAGGAGCCTCTTGGTAGATAGAGTTCTCTGTTCTTCTGCTGAGCCCAGAACAACCCCAGGCCCTCTGACACACCAGGTTATGCAAATGGATACGGAACTGCTACTGGGAGCACAAATATAGATACCCTGCAGACAACTATGGTTCAGTATCATAAAGCAAACATCAAACTGGTTAGCGGTAAATCAACCCAGTATATTGTCACAGGTTAAGGAAACTAATAGTATGCACATAAATGAATAAGTAAAGGATTAGGTCAATCACAGTTCACTGGTCAATAGGTTCACTAGGCTATACCAACATAGAATGTAATTCAATGCAGCTAAATTATAGTATACCTGGTAATCCACAAAATCAACAGTAAGTAAAGGCATTATAAAACAGTAACAGCATTGATCAATTGTGCAATAACTCCTCTGTAAACAGTAGGCTATATCCACTTTAGAGTGTGCTCTATATGAATGACAAAGATGAAATGTAATACTCCCTAATGAGGCACCTCTTACTATGGGAAACAGGCAAAGCCCTTGTGAAGCAGCTTCAGCCCTAGTTCTTCAGCCAGTTAGCGTTGGGGCCCAGTCTTTATGGTGGCACACATGAGTACAGCCCCAGGAATGTCTTCATGC
The DNA here is from genome assembly GCA_018402905.1 of Glandirana rugosa. Lineage (NCBI taxonomy): Eukaryota > Metazoa > Chordata > Amphibia > Anura > Ranidae > Glandirana > Glandirana rugosa. The sequence goes on along the minus strand of BLSH010101079.1, from coordinate 2,318,220 downwards.
AGTCCCTGCTAGTAGCAACAGGTTAATGGCAGCAGTGTCCTCTCACCAGTCCCAGTGATACAGCAACAGGGGTTTCACTGTTCAGATGTCAGCTCACTTCTGGATCTGCCTGGAGCGATTCCAGTCCTCGGCACACAACAACAGGCTTGTGGCAGGTTGATGTGCACACAGGAACAGTGATGTACACAACGATGTGCACAGCGATGTGCATATCTCAGTCTCCTCTCAGCAAAGAGAAAGTTCCTCAGTATTCAGTGTAAGAAAATGCAACTCTCTCTCCTTATACCCAGCTCACACTGGGGATTGTAGTCCAACTGTCCATAAACTGCCATAGTAAAGTATATTTCCCAAACTTCAGCTACCACGATTCATTGCTGCCAACCACCAAGTCTTTTGAGTTCCTTTTGCTTGTCAGCTCCCCCTGGTGGAAAGAGGCAAGGTAGTGTTAACCCTTTCAACTGAAGGCCACCGACAGCACTGCAGCGCAGTGTCCTAAATCACGCTCTGTCTTTAGCCAAGCACCTGGCTACAGTTTTAGAAGTTTTCTTAGCTTTGCAAGACGTTGAATTGTGGAATATATTCATTTGCATTTTGTGCAGCAACTTGGGAATTCAGATATTCAACAAAGACATCTTAAATGGATTAGTAAAAGATTAAAAGCTTTTTACCATACCTGGCACCAAACTTGGACCTTGGGAAAGCTCAGATTAATGACTGTAAATGTGTCAGTCTTCCTTATTAAGAGATGTCTAGAATGGTGTTGTAAATTGGACTTTGTGTCCTAAAAGTGTGGAGGAATTTGCATTTCCTATAATTCTCACTTTTTTGCCAATTATACTTTCCCAGCACAGTTACGCCAATTAAATGCATAGAACCTCATCTGTCAATGTATCATATTATTAAAATATGTAGACTGAGTTTAAAAAAATAAGACCAGTTTGGTGACTTGCCATTACATTTAAAAAATGTAGGTTTGATTAATTATGTAGCTGTTAAAAGAATATTTTGACTTCATCACATTACAAGATGTTCTGGATTTGTAAAAAAAAATCATGTTTCCCAAACTAGTCCCTGGGGAGCATTTATGTTCCCTTCTTATCGTCACAGGTGGGATAATTAGTAAAGATTTAAAAATGTTGCTTAGACTGTAATTCTGCTCGTGGAATGCTTGCACTGTTGATGAGATACTGTCACGTTGGCCACCCATTTGTAGATACATTTTCCAACTTGTGTAGCTGCACGTGTATTTGCTAAGTTATGCAACCTAAACCACTGATTTCAGTCTGAGATGTTGAAATAGTTTGGTTAGATTTTCATGTCAACTAGCTAAAAAGTGTTTTGAGAAATGTCTGTGTTGCTCTAGATATTGCCAAGCCCATATTCATCCTTTTCCTTTTTGCTAGTTTATATTTAAACTGAGTAGCTGCCATTGCTGGTTTGTAGGTTTTTATGTTGCTGTCTGTATCCCTATATGGGAAATTTACTCTCATTTCCTCTTATCTTTGTCTCCGGGACAGAAATTGAAAGCATATTTCAAGGTAATATGAGCAAGGAACACCCCAGGTGCCTCACACCAGCAAAACCCAACAGTCTCTGTAGTAAAATACATAAGGGTTCCATATAGTGAACTTGATATAGAGTTAGTCACCTTAAGGTCATCACTGAGGACATGGGGGCGCTGTTTATATCTGGAGGAAAACAGATTTAATCTCAAACATGGAAAGGTTTCTTCACAGTAAGAGCTGTGAAAATGTGGAATAGATTCCCTCAAGAGCTGGTTCTGGCCAGCTCAGTAGATTGTTTTAAAAAAGGCTTGAATTCTTTCCTAAATGCACATAATATATCTGTAATTAATATTCATAGGCAAAGTTGATCCAGGGAATATCCAATTGCCTCTCAGGGGATCAGGAAGGAATTGTTCCCCCCCCACTGGAGCAAATTGGATCATGCTTTTTTTTTCTTTTTTCTTTTTTTTTTACTTCCTCTGAATTAAAATTTTTTCAACCAGATTAACTATGTAACTATGAAAATGCAGCCCCTGCCACCAAAACGCGTCGTGGGACGTGGCCTGGACAGAGTCGGGGCTGATGCTGCTTTTGCTACAGAGACTGATGGGCTTTGCTGATGTGTCTTACCTGGGTTGTCCCTTGCTCATCTCAATTATCGAGATGAGACGGGCTCTACGTTAGCCTGCACCCTCAGCGGGAGTCTCAGGATTTGGACAGACAGACCTGGAGCGGGACCCCTAATCCTTTGGTGGGGGTTTGTATTTTAGAGGTGTCATCAAAACAGGAAGGGGGAGTAGTCACCTGGTTTTCTGAAAATTGTCACAGATGCTGTCTTACTACTTCAAGACTTTCCTTCACCTCCTATTGTGTCTCTGGGACAGAAAGTAAGGGATGATCAAAGGCCACATCGAATCTGGCAGAGGTTCCAACCCTTCAATAATTTTTCCAAATCAAGAAACAATTTTGGCTGAAGCTTTAAGACTTTTGCTGTTGCCAACCTAACTATTACATCAGCAATATTGCCAGTATGTAGATACATGTAAAAAAAAAACCTCCAGATTCCATGTATAGAAGCTGGGAGTTTGTTTTCCCTGCAAGCTGCCAGCATTCTCGTAGCAGAAGGTGTTAAAACCATCCTTCCCCATGGCACCTAACCCTCTTGGCTTACCTGTCCCTTCTGGGTGCCCGGGCCTTCCATGGCGGGTGCCAAGATGAAGATCAGATGGAGGAATGTCCATTTGCTGATCTCTCATGGGTAGTATGAACCCTGAAGTACTTAGCTCTGAGCACTTCTGGGTTCTTCTGTGCCGAAGCTGATTGAGCACAGTCTGTAATAAATCGGCATTTACATGCAGAGGTGACATTAGGGGTCTTATATACATACCCCTGATATCTCCCTAAAGTGGGCCTGTCACCTGCACTATGCTATCATGTAGGAGTCATATCCACCCCCCACCCCCTTTGGAAAGCAATAAAGTTAAGTTTAAAAAAATTACATATGTTTAAAAAAAAACGAATGTTTATTAACGCCTAACTTTCTTTAAAGTCCCTTGGCCCAAATACAGTTGAATGCAAATTAATGAATTGGGTGTGCATGCATATGAAAAACAAACTTAGTTACATAGTAGGACAACAGTCCATCCAGTTCGACCTGTGTAGGCTTATGTGAGTCAGTGTTAATTACTTCCCATATCCCTGTATATTGTGTTCTTAACAACAACAATTGCGCCAGTCATATTTGGTGTTACCATACATGTCAGAGTAAGAACAATAATTATAAATCCATCATTTACTGTTCGCTCTTAATTGATGAGCTGTAAAATGTGTAGCCATTTCACGGGTGTGCCCAGTTTTTAGGCTTGACATGTTTGGTATCTATTTACTTGTACATTTCATCAGAAGACTTGGTATTATATTGTGCTTGTGTGCATTACAATTGATTTGAGTGTATTTTTTTACTGAAAATATAGATTTGATAAGATGAGCAATTATTGTGTGACATAAAAATTGCAGTTGCCTCTGATTTATTCTATAAGGTTTCTGCTTTAATAGGTTAAAGCAAATCTTCACAGTGTGGATGCCCCCGGTATCAAAGTTTTGTATTTTTTCCTAGGACATTTCCAGTAAAGTGAAATACGTTTTTCCAATGCTTTGAGGAAGTATAAGGTTGTTTGTGCGAAATGCTAATTGGCCGATGGATTTTAGATGCTTTTAATCTTTGCTAAACTGTCAAAATAAAAAAAACTGGAAGTTGAAAGTGCCTTGAATACTTTTCTTTGGGAAATATTGTTGTTTGGACCATAACACCAAGACCTGCTGGAATACAGGTGATGCAAATTGCGGTGTCTTTTTCAGCTCCTCTCTGTTGAATGTGACGGGAGGTATCTCCCCTTCCCTCTAATATCCTAACAAAGAGTGCTACGCTCTTTTACTTTGCAGTAAAGTCAAATCAATAGAATCTATTCTCTTAAACTGAATATTTTTATTTTAAGAATGATTTCTACTGTTAAAAAAATCTCTGTGGGAAAAAAAACACTGGAAATAGATCCGAATAGGCTGGAATTGAGAAAAGTGGCCAATCTGGATGAAAATTGTGGGAAAAAAGGCAATTTTCTCAATTTTTTATGAAATGAACTACATTTTATGGAGATTGTCTGCAAAATAATGTTTGTCCAAATGCAAGTGAAAAATCAGAAAGGAAACATTAGGGCTGTGAATATAATATGCATTCTGCAAACTGGGAATTAATTATTCAGAGCCACCTACCCTAACTATTCCTGCCTGTACAGACAGCAGTCTGACCCTTCTTTTTAACCCTTTTTCTTCCAAATTCTCCCCCATATCTAGTGCCACATCTAACTTTTTATTGTAATGCCTCGTATACACGGTTTGCCGTTCGTATACAACAGGTCGTACGAACGACCGTTGTATGCGAAATCGATCGTTAGTACGTGCGATTAGAACAGCCGACGTACGACGGTAATACAACAGAAGTTGTATGAGCAGACTAGAAAACTTGGTAGTACCAACAAGCGGCCATACGACCGTTGTACCGCGTGTACAGAGAAGTTGGTCCAACAAGTTGTATTGTGCAAAACAAGCATGCTCAGAAGTCAGGAACGGCCAGACACAAATTACATGCACCTGAACTTTCTCTTTTTACATTCATAACACGACACTACGTTCAGCTTGGTCATACGATCGTGTAGTGCATGTCAGTATGCTAGATACAACAGCCAATATACGATTTGGTCCGTTCGGTCATACGAACGTCGACCCGTGTGTACGAGGCTTAAGAGAGATAGAGGAACCTGCAGTGCCCCTGTTATAAAGTATGGAAAACTACCAATAATACTGCACAATGGGGAAAATGCTGTTTTTTAACAATTTGTTTTCATTAGTTTCAAAATACAAAACATACAAAAAAGTACCAAGGTACAAAAACTGAAAACCAAAAATGCCATTGGCTAAGCACCTCACAGCCAAGAATAATTTGCTCGGTGCAAGCATTATAAGAAAACAGAATTATAGAGGTCAACCAAAATACAGCATGGAACAACTTATGAAGGAGGCCGTGCCATGCAGGGCCAGTCATGTAAAACATACTGTACTAGACTATAAGAAAATATTGCCACGCAGGGCCAAAAAATCTAAATACTACCAAAAAGACGCTATTTGTGTCATAAGACCAAATGAAGATAAAGGTGAAAAACAATTGAAAACAAAAAACTGAAAAATTAATATGAAAACAAAAACATTAACTCCCCCCCCCCACACACACACACACCCCTTCTAAGCTGTATGAATTAGTGGGGAGTACCATAACCAATGATATCAAAATAGAACCTGGATCAGGGCTCTCTAGATCAAAGGAGTAAGGGCAGAGCTCAAGACTGAAAAAGTCTACTTTATCAGCAGTCTAAACACTCTTCAATAGTATTAGAATGAAATAAACCTTATGTAGGGGCTGATGGACAGGTCAAAAACTGGACAGTGACACAGGCCATGAAGACAGGGCCAGTCTTTGCAAGATAGCAAGTAGAGGACATTTAAGGACTAGAAGGGGGACTATCCAGCCAGGGCTGCCAGACGTTATCAAATTTCTTAGGACACCCCCTACTTAGATAAGTAGCCTTATAAAACAGGATCATTTTAGTGACCAATCCTTTCCAAAAGGCCAGTGAGGGCACCACAGGTTTCTTTGAATGAAGGATAATAGCCTCACGGGCATAAAACAAAAGGATATGTTGTACTCTCTTAGGGGCCGACGGGGGAAATGCTATTTAAAGGAAATTTTACTGTACTGTGGGAGAGATTTACTAAACTGAAGAGTGCAAAATCTGGTGCAGCTGTGCATGATAGCCAGTCAGCTTCTAACGTCAGCTTGCTCAATTAAGCTTTTGACAAAGAAATCTGGAAGCTGTCGTGCTGTTGTTGTCATGCACATAGCGCACTGCAGTAAATTGTGAGTGTGGCCAAGTTGTGTTTAATAATGGGTGGGGCTTAAAAGGGTATGGTTAAATAGAAATAAACCTATGTTGTTATGCGTCAAGAGAGTGTAAAGAGTGGGCCAGGATTAAGTAACATAAAAAGTTTAGGGGTCAGGATTAAGCATTGCATAGAGTTTGGGGGTTAAATAACACACATAATTCAGAGGTTAGAATTGATTGTAAAGTCTCATTTTTATTTCTATGAAAATAAATGAAAATATCAAACATGTCATAATTACCTGCTCTGTTACAGTGGTTTTGCACAGAGCAGCCCAGATCCTCCTCTTCTCGGGTGCCTCTTCTGTGCTCCTGGCACCTCCCTCCTGTTGAGGGCCCACCCAGCAAGCAGCTGTCTATGGGGCACCCGAGCTGAGCTCCATTCAGATATGGAGATGCGGTTTGGTCCGCCCCCTTTCTCTCCTGATTGGCTAACTGAGTTTGATTGACAGCAGAGGGAGCCAGTGGTGCCATTACTGTGTCTCAGCCAATTAGGAGGGAGAGTCATGGATGGCTGAGACACTCGTGGACATCAATGGACAGAGATGGAGCTCAGGTAAATATTAGGTGGGCCGAGGGAGGCTGCTGCTTCACATAGAATGTATTAAGATAAAAAAACCTTCTGACTTTACAACCCCTTTAAGCTACACACACAGTTCAAGGGTCTGAATTAAGTACATATTTTAGACATCGAGATTAAGGAATACACAGAGTTCAAGGGCCAGGATGAAGCAACACACCAAGTTCAGGGGTTAGGGTTGAATAACGCAGAGTTCAGAGGTTAGGACTATGTAATGCACAGAGTTCAGGGATCAGGATTATGTAATGCAGAGTTCAGGGATCAGGATTATGTAATGCAGAGTTCAGGGATCAGGATTATGTAACCCACATAGTTCAGATGACCAATTTGTTATAGGGAATTTGTGGAAAACCAAAGCGTTTTCCTCCAATAGAAGAGACTTTAAATGGCACTTATGAAAAATTGCATATAGATACCAATGTTAACAAAATAGAAATATTTATTAGTACAACATTCAAAAGCAGATTAAAAACATACATAACAAAAAATGCATAAATATGGACATATTATTTGCATTATAGAAATATGATCCTGTCTGTATCCCTGATGAAGGAGCTTTGTCTCTTAACCACATCGGGTAACAGAAGACGCTCATATCACACCTGAGAACAGTGACCAAGTCACCCATATTAATGCCATTTTGTTACAGTATATGCTTTTAATCTATTTTTGAATATTGTACCAATAAATATTTAACATTTTTAACATTGGTATCTATATGCAATATTTCATAAGTGCTATTTAAAGTCCCTTCCATTGGGGGAAAACTCTTGGCACGTGGCACATACCCACAGAATGTGGGCATCCTTATTTCTACTTTGTGGAATGTTGGATTGTGTTTTTGAAGTGTATTTGTGTATTCTGCTTTTACATTTTCTTAAACCTATAATAGACAATATAGTTCATGACTGTAAAAAAAATAAGCTCAATAAAATGTATTTTTTAAGAGTGCACTACTGTAGCTGTTACTTCTACCAGTCAATTCAGACTTATTACTGCTGGATAAGGAATCAAGTGCCACAGGCAAAATTATCTAAGTTGAAATCAGATTGGGCCCAGCTCCCATGTCCTTTTTGACAATCCCTATTAGCCTTAAAGTGATTGTAAAGTCAATTTTTTTTAAGTTAAAAATAACAAACATGCTATACTTACCTGCTCTGTGTAATGGTTTTGCACAGAGCAGCCCAGATCCTCCTCTTCTCAGGTCCCTCTTCAGTGCTCCTGGCCCCTCCCTCCTGCAAGCAGTCATGGCCTGGCCCCGCCTTCTTTCTCTCCTCATTGGCTGACTGACTTTGATTACTCGATGAGGAGGGGAGGTCCGGGCAGCCAAGACAATCCTACAACATCGCTGGATCTAGATGGGCTCAGGTAAGTATTAGGGGGGGCTGAAGGGGGATGCTGCACACAGAAGGGTTTTTATCTTAATGAATTAAGATAAAAAAAAAATCTTCTGCCTTTGCAATCACTTGACCAGGGTTAATTTTCAGAATTCATCCCCCAAAGACTTTAATTGGGTTCAGTTCTAGGTTTGCCATTTTTGGACTTCACAATTGGTTTGAAAAATCTCCCTATGACCTGAACACTTTCGCTCATCCCTAATAACAAGAAGAGCCCAAACAAGGACCTTTATGACAGGCTCCCCAGGTATTATTGTAATAAAAAAAACTGAAATACAGTTTGCACTCTCCAGTTTTAGTAAATCAACCCCATTGTCTTGTTAAACATTATATGACATATTACATTTTAAACAGCATCAAAAATGCATTTTAGCTTCTAATTAGATTTAAAATGATTATCTTTTATATATGTTGGCGCTATATAAATCCTGTATAATAATGGTAATAAAATTTATAAATACATAATAAATGTGATGTGAAAAAGACAGGCATACAAAGTCATTAAACCAATGTATTCTGCCCAGTGCCATGGGCTACTAACTAATAATATTGCCATTGCTAGCCGAGAGAAAGTATGGCTGTCATAATCAGTGGTACCAATAGCTCCATTATCCTCCACATTGCATTTGCATTACAGGGATAAATCTTTCCTTATTTTTATTTCTTTTACAAGACTGCATTATATAGTGAACCAAATGCACGTTGTTTAATTCTGGAAACAAGCAGTATCCTCAGGATATGCATGAATGCCTGCAGTACATTAGTAATTTGCTAATACCCTATTACATTCTGGCCTGGGAGAAGCACCAGGGAAAATTGCCAGTCATTTTCTGGAGGTCCGAGGGGGACTGCAAAATGAATTAAGAATTCCACAATATTAGTAGCTGAGATTGTCAAATACAGCTCAGCTTGAAATACATTAATTCAATGCACAAGTCTATTGTGTATGCATTGGAAACAATGTATCATCTCCCTCTAGTGAGCTACAGTCTTTACTTTAGGATTTTCCATTGGGAAAAGGAAGTGTTGATTTTATTTTTTACTGAGTTGTTTATGAGTTGGTCCTGTCACTGTGTCCTGGACAAATAACAATATATTTCTGAATGTCTAAGGAAAACACAACCACTGGCATTGCAATGTCAAATATTTTAATTTTCTAGTTTAGATTTTTTGTATATATATATATATATATATATATATATATATACAGCAGTGGTGAATGTATTTTGTGTTTTGAAAGATGTACGCCTCTTTTTAAAATCTCCAAATAGTAGTCTT
>BLSH010101079.1:2234009-2244408 GCA_018402905.1 Glandirana rugosa | reverse complement strand
TGTACCTTCCCTTGCTGGTGTGGAATATCTTGGCAGTAACTTGTATAGAGTGACTACGCTATATCTTAGCGACGACAGTACGGCACACATGCCCTTGTATACCTCGTTCGGGTCCTCCGGGTATTTTCCTAAATATTAACCCCACGGTTCTGGTACTGGAAGTTGAGCCTCCTATTTCACGACCATAATCAGGGGTGTCACCTCTCATTTAAGGATCGGTTCACCAGGGAAACTTTAATACCTTTCTCGTCCCCTTCATTTGATTTTTCAAATGGTCGGTCCCTTTTCCTTTGGACTCGTTTATTTAGTACGATTAGAGAACTTTGGAACCTTCCTGTCTCTCTGAAAACGAGGACCATCTTTTTGGGGGGGGGGGGGTTGACACTGGCAGTAAAGTCTCTCTGTCCTTCCAAGGTTTCAAGAGATTAGCATGATTTATTTGCTCAGGTTTCCTTTTCCCTGGCTGGTAAACTTTTTAGTTTACTTCCCCTGCTCTTTCCATAATTTCAAAGGGACCACTTGGCTAGGAATTTACTCTCCACTGTGGGGACTAATACCAGCACTTTATCCTCCGAGTTGAAGGTCATGGTCTTGGCACCCCAATTATAAATCCTTTTATGGGCCTCCTGGGCTTGCTCCATATGTTCCCGTACACACGGCATGACAGCAGCGATTCTATATCGCATCAGTGAGATATGTTCAATGACGGTTCTATAAGGTGTGGTCGTTCCCTTCCATGTTTATTTTGCTACATCTAGCAATTCCCTGGGATGTCTACCATACAGTAGTTCAAATGGGAGTAACCTGTAGATGCTTGTGGTACCTCTCGTATGGCAAACATGAGGTATGGCAGCAAGAAATCCCAATTTCTCCCATCATTGTCCACCACCTTTTTTAACATGCTTTTGAGCATTTTGTTGAAACTCTCCACAAGACCATCAGTTTGTGGGTGGTAGACAGAGGTACGGAGATGTGAGATTTTGAACTTACACACAACGCACCACATTCTTTCCACTCTCACTATTAGAGTCCTAGATAATTTCTTGTTCATTAACCTCCAGCTGGGGACTGGATTCCAGCTCCTCCTGCTCCCCAGCCATTACAGAAAAAGGGAAAGGATTTTCTCCTTCCTCGGATATGCCAACAGTTTCCCTTTCAATTTTGTAATTGAAAGGATCTGGAGTGAGTTCGGTGTTTCCTCAGCAGGGGGAGTTCTGTCCTCCTGACTTCTTCTGCTTTCCCATAAACTCCAAAAGTGGGGAAAATCTCTCCCCACTAGGGCTTCACGAAGCAGTAAGGGTACCACCCCCACTGAATGTGTTACCATGCCCCAAGGGGTATCAATCTCAACTACAGCAGTCTGGTATTGTCAGTAACTGGTGTGACCAGAAATGTGTGGACTGCACAGAAAATACCAAACACAAGCGTAAATGAAATAAGATGATTTATTACAAGATAAGTAACAGTGAACTAAAATGCACGATCAAACAGCAAATGGTATAGCCAACCAAAAGGCACAGAGCTAGTGAAACTACATAACCGTGTAAAAGGAAATGTCCAAACCGTAAACTTTAAGGCAGGCTAGGGTCATACACGGAAGATCAGTCAGAGGGAACTGGGAGCAGGACAAGACAGGATTCAGAGGTTCAGGCTTCAGGTTTCAGGATGCAGGTTTCAGGATACAGGTCACAGGATACAGGTCACAGGATACAGGTCACAGGTTTCAGGTTTAAGAGGCACAAGGAGAGCAAATGCCAAGGCACCCAGCACATGGCAGACAAGGTTTATACGTCCTTCCTGTAATGAGCATCATGTGGTGACTTATAAGCCTCTGGTTGCTGGGAGACACCCTCTGGTGCCCACTGGAACTGCAGCCCATGAATCCAGGAGTCATCAGCGCCACCAGCTGGAGAGACTATTCCTGACAGGTATTCACGTGGGTCACCATGTATGCAAATAACCCCAATAGTGCTAGGGTGTAACTTTGCGGGATGTACACAATCACCTTTGACTAATGTCACCACACTGCCAGAATCTAGCAGAGCCATAACTGGCTTTCCATCAACTGAAATTACACTAATTTGTTTTTCCATGTGTTCCTGACATGTTGTAGTACATGCCAGCTGTGCAAAAAGAGACATGCATTTTTTCAAGTAAGCATTATCACATTGCATTGATTCATCATTTATGGAACAGTTAGCAGTAATATGACCAAGCCCAGTCCTCTAAACGGCCTCAGAGACCTTCCTGACCCATTTGGTCAGTCTCTAGGTCCTGAGCCCATAGACTCATTTTCTGTGGCAACAGTCTTGTAATTTTTCCCCACGTCCTTGAACCCTGGAACAGTCTTGCCGGATCCTCCGGCCGATTTTTCATCCCTAGAGACATTGGAGTGGGGCACGGATGGGTTCAACAAGTCCTCAGCAGCAGTATATCTCTCCACCAGGTCCACCAGCTGGTTTGCAGTCTTAGGGTCCCCATGGCTGACCTACTCCCTCAAAGGGGCAGGGAGCGCACATAAATAACAGTCCATGACCACACGCTCCACAATCTTAGGGCCCGATAAGTCTCTGGCCCCAGCCATTTCTTAGTGAGGTCTATTAAATCAAACATTTGGGAGCGGGGTAGCTTGTGAGTACTGTATGATCACCGATGCACCCTTTAAGCCCGGACTGCAATGGTGACACCCATGCATGCAAGCATCTCAGCTTTCAGTGTCTCATAATCCTGGGCAGCATCTGGTTCCAGGTAATAATAGGCCTTTTGGGGTTCTCCTGTCAGGAAGGGCACTAGCAGTCCTTCTTGAACAGCGACTCTTTCAAAAGTTGCTAGGTAAGCCTCCACATCATCTGCAGGTGTCATCTTCTGCAGGTAATAACTGGCATGCACCATTTTCTTTTCCACCAACAAAGGACCTGCGGACCCCTTCTTTAACTCCACTAGGGATTCCGCAAACTGGCAATTCGTCTCCTGCTGGGCTGCAATGGCCTGGCGATTAACCTCCTGCTGGGCTTCAAAGGCCTGGCGATGCGCCTCCCGATGGGCTGCCACGGCCTTTGCGATTTGGCGGTTGGTTCCCTGCTGGATTGCAATGGCCTGGCGATTCACCTCCTGTTGCTGGCTCTTATTAAACATATCCAGTTTTCCTAACTCAGAGGTGAAGGGCTTTTCCCAGTCACCCACAAAACAAAGATAATGCAAACCTTTTTGTTTCAGACACAAAGCAAAGTTCAGTTCAGCAGCTCTCTCAGGCTTTGGCTTCCTGAGTCCAGGTCAAGAGCAAATCTCTGATCCAGACCTTCTTCCTTTATACCACCTGTTGATGGACACAAGTGAACTGCAAAATTTGGTCCGGAACCAACCCTGCCAAGGTGGCTGATAAAACCCGGACCGGATTCCACCTTATTTTTCTGTAAGTGAACGCATTTGAGGTGACACATAACATCCATCGATCACCTTGCCTTTCATAATGCCACTATATATATATATATATATATATATATATATATATATATATATAGTACCTCACAAAAGTGAGTACGCCCCTCACATTTTTGTAAATATTTTATTATATCTTTTCATGTGACAACACTGAAGAAATGACACTTTGCTACAATGTAAAGTAGTGGGTGTACAGCTTGTATAACAGTGTACATTTCCTGTCCCCTCAAAATAACTCAACACACAGCCATTAATGTCTAAACCGCCGACAACAAAAGTTAGTACACCCCTAAGTGAAAATGTCCAAATTGGGCACAATTAGCCATCTTCCCTCCCCGGTGTCATGTGACTTATTTGTGTTACAAGGTTTCAGGTGTGAATGGTGAGCAGGTGTGTTAAATTTGGTGTTATCGCTCTCACTCTCCTTATACTAGTCACTCGACGTTCAACATGGCACCTCATGGCAAAGAACTTTCTGAGAATCTGAAAAAAAGAATTGTTGCTCTACATAAAGATGGCCTAGGCTATAAGAAGATTGCCAAGACCCTACTTCGATCTGGAAACAGATAAGGCCCAGGACTATGAGATTTTAAAGGCAGAGATACTCGCACACCTGGGGGTCACAATGGCAGTCCGGGCCCAACGCGTGCATCAGTGGACCTATCGCACCGACAAGCCACACTGTTCGCAGATGTTTTGACCTAGTTCACCTTACTAGGAAATGGCTACAGAGAGAGACTTTGCCAGGTCCCCAGATCGTGGAGTGCGTGGTCACGGACCACTATTTGCGGGTGCTTCCTGCTGCTTTGAGGAACTGGGTCAGACATGGGGACCCCAAAACTGCAAGCCAACTGTTGGATCTTGTCGAGAGATACACGGCTGCTGAGGACTTGTTGCGCCCATCTGCGCCCCACTCCAATGTCTCTAGAGGTGAAAGATCGCCCAGCGGACCCGGTACGACTTTTCCAGGGTTCAGAGGTGAGGGGAAATTTGATAAAACTGATATGGCTAAAGAGACTGGGGGCTCTAGATCTAGAGACTGGCCAAAGAAGCCAGGAAGGTCTTGGGGACCCTTGAGAGGACTGGGTATAGAACACATACAGTGCTACTGATGCCATGCATTGGGAGATATTGCTGGCAATTGTCCCCTGAATAATGAACTCATGCAATGTGATAATGCTTATATCAGGTTGCATGTATAGCTATGAGCCTGGGAAAAGGAAACCGGAGCAGATTTACCATGTTAATCTCCTAAAAACCGTGGAAGGACAGAGAGACATTATTGGCAGTGCCCACACCCCAAAAGGACAGGTTACCCCTAACCCCGGATGCCCCCATAACCGAGTCCTTGTCACTGACGCAACAAAACAACGTTAAGGAATTTGTCAGTAAAAATAGAGACTTTTTTTCTTCCCTACCCAGACTGAGCACAAAACATGATAAACCTGATATAATAAAGGAAACCCGAGGTCCATGTAAATGTAAAACCCTACCGAATACCTGTGGCTAGACGAGAGGTGGTGGCGAGAGAAATAAAAACCATGTTGGAGTTAGGCGTGATAGAGGAGTCCCACAGCGCCTGGTCAGGCCCTAAAGTACTGGTCCCAAAGCCCGATGGCACTATCTGGTTCTGTAACGATTTTAGGACGCTGAATGAAGTGTCTAAGTTGATGAATTTGTGGATTGGTTGGGAGGGGCTCGGTACATAACAACCCTAGACCTAACTAAGGAATACTGGTAGATCCCCCTAGCGGAGTCAGCAAAGGAAAAAACGTCCTTCTCTACCCCCAAGGGGTCCTTCCAATACAAATGAATGCCGTTTGGTCTGCATGGGGCCCCTGCATCCTTTCAGAGGATGATGGACAAGACTTTGAGGCTGCATCGGCCCTATGCAGCAGCCTATCTGGATGATGTTGTCATCCCCAGCCCAGATTGGGAATCACATCTGCAGGCAGTAGTAGATTTACTGAGGGTAGCAGGTTTAACAGCCAACCCGAAGAAGTGTGCCATAGGTCTCGAGGAGGCCAAATACCTTGGGTATGTGATTGGTCGAGGTCTGATTAAGCCCCAAACAAATTCGGTAGAGGCCATTCAAAAGTGGCCCCAACCAGTGAACAAGAAACAGGTTCAGGCTCTCCTGGCAATTACAGGGTAATACCGACACTTCATCCCTGAATTTGCCACTATTGTCGTCCCTCTGACTGATCTGGCAAAGGGTAGAGCGTCAGGAATGGTTAAGTGGAATACCAAAGCTGAAAAGGCCTTCCAGAAATTGAAGCAAACCCTTTGTGTACAGCTGGTGCTCATGACCCCGGACTTCACAAAGGAGTTTGTCATTCAAACCAACGCCTCTGAGGTGGGACTAGGTGCTTTTCTGTCCCAGATGAAAGACGGCAAGGAGCACCCGGTTGTCTACTTAAGCAGGAAGCTTAATAGACATGAAAAGAATTATGCCATTGTGGAGAAGGAGTGCCTGGCCATCAAGTGGGCCTTAGAGGCCCTGAAATACTACCTACTGGGAAGGTCATTCAGGCTTGTCACTGACCATGCCCCCCTTAAGTGGATGTGTAACAACGGGGAGAAAAATAGCTGGGTGACTAGGTGGTTCCTGGCCCTGTAGTTTAAGTGCTCAGTGGAACACTGGGCTGGAAGGCTCCAAAATAATGCTGATGGTCTTTCCCGGGCCCACTGCATGGTCGGGACAGTTGCTCCACCCCAGGGGCTTGAGCAGAGAGGGGAATATTTGATGCTATGCGAAGCACGGCAATGGACGGACGATACTTGGTGCCTTGCATGCGATCATTTTGAGGCGACTAGCGGGAGTCTGACCCGGGTTTTGCCAGCTACTGTGGCAGAGCTGGTTCTGGCCTGGACTTTCTGGTCTACTCAAACCCCTCTCCACCTGCATTTAATGATCAGGAAGAGATCTCACTTGAGCTTGATCCTGGATCTCAGAGGGAGAAAGCTGAGAAAGCTCTGTGTGCTAATTTGGACTCTAAAAGCAAGTTTTGCAATGTGCTTTTGTTTTGTGGGTGTCGAGGACAGCCCCACACTGTATAGAGAGGAATCTGTTTAGTGTACCGCCAGACGGCAAGGTTTTGTTTTCTGTTTCTGTTTGTTTTGATCTTACAAACCTGTGAAAATAAACCTGGCAAGCCACCAGACTTTAAAGAGACTGGCATCCATGCTGAATCTTTTCACCTGAAAAGTGATCCCCACAAGCTAATCTCCAACAATATATATATATATATTCTTTTTTGATGCCTATTTTCAAAGACCTTGAGCTCCAGGCAAATGTCATTGCCTAGGCTGAGATTATGTCATCAATCTGCAGAAGGGGAGGATGTACTTCATCAGTTTACATTCCCCTAGTGATCAATCAGACAGCATAAAGTAGCTTCATAGCACATCTCTAGGTGAGAAACCTGCAGAGGCACTAGGTATTTCAATAACTGTTCTTCTATGGGCCAACATGTCAGGCCATGAAGTAACGGATGATGCCTGAACAAAGATGGCACTGTCACTGTGGCACTGAGTGTGGGGGTGGTAAATGAGCAGTGGATAAGGTAGATGGGTTTGGGAGCAAAATGCATGATAGATTGAAGAAGGGATAGCCACCTGTGTAAAAGTAGGTCATTGAGAAGGAAGTTGCAATAATTGATGTGAGAGATAACAAGGGAGTGAATAGGTAGCTTGGTGGTTTCATTGGTTAAGAAGGGGCATTTTGTAAAAAGGTGTTGTCAAGGTTTGATCTGATCCTTGTGAAAGTATTAATAAAACCTAAGCATATTTTTATGTATGGGGATCAGGGTCGAGCAGAGAAAAAAAAAAGGCACATTGTAGAAAGGAAGCCTACTATACTTGCAAAGTACAGTAAGTCTGGACTTCTTTAAATTAAATCAAAACACACAAAAAAGGATATAGTATAATAATATTCTTCTAAGCCAGGGGTCTTAAAAGATTTCAAACATAGAGCCAGATTACTGTCCTTCAAATTGTAGGGGGGCCTGATTGTGGCCAGTGGGGGGTAGAAAATGTCCTGGGCCCAGCATCAGTAAGAATAAGCATTGCCTCAGGGTTGGTGGTCACTAGGAGGAGTACAGCCCCATGATTGATATTAGTGGGAGAATTAGTACCCCATCATTAGTGTCAGTGGCAGGAATTATGCCCCACTGTTGGATTCAGTGGATGTAATAGTGCCTTATATAATTGGGAGGAATAGTGTCACAAGAGCTGAATAAAGGCTAGCAAAGGGCCACGTCTGGTGACCACTGTTATAAGCCATAGGAAAAAGATAATGAAGAAGACTGTTCACCAGACTGGACTATAGTCACCTGAAAAGGGTGAGTATAAAGATTTTTTCTTTTATGGGTGCAAGAGTCATCTAGTGGGTGTGAGTGGACAAATTCATTGGAGCTGGGCTGTACTCCATAGATCAGGGTACGATATTTTTGGTAATATTGTCCATTAAACAGCTTTTACTGCAAAATGCTATTTTTGATCCAGTAACTTCGGTAAAAGTACAGCTACTGTTTAACTTCTAAAACTGTAGTTTCTTAAAACTAAACTTTTGCATAGCCAAGACTATTTTAAACGAGTTGCTTCTCTGGCTGTTTCCACCGCCTATATCTAAATAGGCTGTAAATATTTCTTTGCTAGAGCTACTTATTGATCAGTCTTGAATGCAATTAAACAGTTGGCCGGTCACAGCAAAACTTCCTGTGTTGTTTTGTAGCTTGTGTTCTTGGCCTTAAGCTTTTTGTGGACGGGAGCCAGATTGCATATTACTTATCACTTGTGATAAACGTTGAGTTGTCATGGGTATAGGAGAATTTAGATATACGCAGCACAACACAGATGAATGATTCTGATTAACAGTAAATCCTAATTAAACTACACACAGCTAACTAAGAGAAACCGGTTCTGCAGTTGCAAAACTCCTAGTCCTTGCTCGATGTTTAGTCCACAGCTGGTTGATCCTTCGTGCATTGTAAAACCCAGGCCACATTTGTGCAAATTAAAGCTACATTTTGAGATATTTTTCTAACCAATCCTGCCAGACCTTTTTGTTTCCTTACCTTGTGAATTCAGCTATACTCACCTAAGTCCATCAGCCATGTCTCTTGCCACTACCATTCCTGGGTGCAGGAGACCACTAATTCAGTGCTGCCTTAGCGCCCAAGACCCATGAACTCCACCCTACTGATATCAGTTTTATTCTGGATCCTTGGAAGACTCCACTGGTGGACATGCAATAGGAAGTGATGAGGATACCTGAGAAGGACCCATGCAGGCATTAAATAGGTGAGAAGAACTGTTTTAACTACCTTCTGCAATAGTGGGTCTTGTGCTAGATTTTTGAGAAAAGTGGAAAAATAGAAATGGGTTTATAAGGTTATCTTATTAATACTGCCATCTTAAAGGTTCAATGTTGATATAGATAATCTGATTCCCCAACAGGATGCTTTTACATCCCAGAGGATCTCCACAGTATCCTTGGCTTGTAGTATAATATAGCAAAAATGTATATTAAAGTGCTGCATCACTGCTAAAGGGTCCACTCCAGATACAATTTTATTCCAATAAAAGTCAGTGTGGTGATCCAAAGATTAGCCAATGCATTTCAGGGGTATTTTTTCCAGTTTGATTACAAGCACAGGCCTTGTCAGCAGCAGGTTTGGCCGCCAAATCAGACCTGTATTTGTAATCACACTGGAAGAAATAAGGTCACAGTGCTTTCAATGTAAAGTGTTGGTGAAGGAAAGCATATTTGGACCCTTGAAATGGACTGTATACCCTTTGGATTATTACAATGATTTCTATCTGAATAAATCTGTGACACTTCAACTTACATTTTTGTGCTGGATTTTGGAAAGTCGTACTAGATACATTCTGCTTTACTGCCAGCTGTGTCTCTGAGTCTGTCCCTTGTTAAACAGGTAACACAAGTAACAATTAAAAATCTTTATAAACAAAATTGGTTCCTCTCATTCACGGCTTTACATAAAAATATTATATTATATTTATGTTTATGCATTTGGCCTGAGTTAAGTGATTTCTGTGAAATTGGTTTTGCCACAAAATTACCGGTTTAGTCCTAGCAGCCTGTGCTCACAGAAAGTGGGCTGAATGCCGCTGGTGGACAAGGACCAGCATTGGACCACAAAGTAGAGTGTATACTGGGAACAAGGCCAGAGAGAAGGTGAAAATTGCAGTGAAAGGTGTTTTTAATATTTTTACCTAGTATTTCTGGGCTGCAGAAAGAGACCCTGAACTGTGGAGGCCTCTGGTCTCCCTGCAGCTGTTCATTTCCCCTGTACTTTCTATGCCTTAGTGTTCCCTGTGACCAGTGGCTACTGGTGCTCAATATTTTGGGGGGGCAGCAAACGAATGCCAATTCCCCCCCCCCCCCCGCAGGAGATGGATGGGAATGCGTCGATCAACCCCCCGCCCCCGCGTGGGAGACAGACAGGAATGTGGCGATCGACCCCCCCCCCCACACAGGAGATGGACGGGAAGGCAGATCAGTAAGACAATAGCGAATAATAATTCACTATTGTCACACAACTAGGTGGGCTCAGGGAGCAGTGCTCTGCGCTCCCAGCACACCCTTTTTTAAGCCAATTAGAGCCTCAGATTCTAATCATGTGCTTCAAAAAAAGAAAACCCCATTGAAATCCATGAGTCTGCATTTAGATTAAAGGCTGGGCAAATGGGTTAGGGGGGCGGCGCCCCATGCCCCTTGTGGACTGGCTGCCACTGCTTGTGTAGGTGGCCATCTTGGTAGGGGCAGGGCTTTGTTTCTTCATGTTGGAGCCTCCATCGAGGAGAACAGTGAGCAGGACAGTAGGGACATCGCAGAATTTTGCTCCAAATCTCCTGAGACTAGCAGACTGAGGCAGCAGAGGCTTAGATTTATTTACAGCTATAACACTGTGACAGGACGAGTGACAAGAGG